>WURT03108981.1:0-12130 GCA_009936505.3 Holothuria glaberrima
TCAGTAGTTCGCTCAGTTTCATTACATTCAGCAAGGAACCACAGTACCCATTGGGCTCTTGTTTAATTTTCCAATATGGAGGACTCCCCTCCCCCTTACAGAACTCTCCCTTCGGTTATCACTTTAGTTTCAAGCAAAATCCAACGGTAACAGCGAAATTAGCAACGAAATTGTTATTTCGATATAATTAATCAGTCGAAAATTTTGGCCTCTGTCTGAGAACAAAAATGTCTAGGTGGGTACACTATAGACAGGTGCAAGTTACTGTAATTTTAAAAAAAATGTTTTAATTACGAGTTAACTAAGACCTGTAGTTGGATATATTTTTATTTTAGGGGAGAGATTTATTTCCTGTCTGAGCTAGGCTATATCTTGGTAAAAAATACTATGCAATCGTCGTGACCTGCTTATATCAAGTCATTTGAAGACGCTTCATTTTAAGGCCCACCCACGTTTTGTAAATATTCGTCCTAGCCACAAGAGAAGCTTTACTGACACCGCGCCCTCGTGATGTAGGGAATCGGCGCATCTACAATTCAATTTGAAAACCATGAAATCGAGGCGATCATCTTGTCTTTTACACCCGGACCGACTGAGCTGGCTATTCGCTCTTTACCGGGACGTGGAAGCAGGGCCATTGCCAGCGGGGAGGGTGAGTGGGAGTGTGACCAGCCCCTCACATTCACGGATCCAGTCGGGAAAATTCTGCCCCCCATGAGTGTATGGGGCTTTGGAACAATATTTCCCGTCGAACTGCCCTACTACAGTGGAAATTTACTAGACAATTATCAACGATGGGTGGCTGCGAAGAGCACGGAAAACTAGCATTTTAAAATGCATATCAGTTAGCATTGTAAAAGTTATCTTTTATATTCAAGTTTTCCTCCTAATTTCTGTCATCACCTCTACATCATTTTCTTTTTAATCAGCGTATTTTGCCCTGTTTTTTAAAATCTCCTACTTTAAGAACCTTTTATTCATCATTTGCATTGCAAAAGTTATCCTAATTTCTTCTTTTAATTTCTTTCGTGTCACTCCCCACTCTTTCTTTCTTTTTGACTTTGCAAAAAGTCAGAGTTTCAGACGTAGGCAATGGTGACCGGTTTATTTGAGGAGACAAAGGTGTTTGAAGGAACAGAGGAAGGGATAGATGTAAGAATACTCCCTGCATGTCTCTTAACATGGGTCTTTGAATAAATCTGGAGGGATGGCAACGAAGTGAGCGTCACAAAATGGGAATTTACAAAAAAGATTTTAGGCAATTGCTTCCCCAATGCTTTTTAGGCACCATGATCTTCATTTCCATAAAACGGACATTGGGCTGTGGCATCCCCCCTAACATAGGAATAGCCCTATCGTTCTAATACAATTGGTGACTGTAGTGTGGTCAGGGAGTTGCTATTTATCACATAGCAACTCCCTGCTTTGGAAAACATTCATAGCTCCACTCTGGTTGGTCAATGCAGGGAGTTGCTATTTGTCATATAGCAACTCTCCCTGGTCAATGATCACCAATACGTTGTACAGTCAGTTGTGTTCCCACTCAACTAAGCTCACGAACACCTAAATAAGTGTCAATGTGGCCTTTCGGATTCGAAATTCAGTGCAGGTTACTGTGTACTGTGGCTCTGTCTTGGAGGTGTTCTGGACAGGTGTTTTGTGTAAATTGGAGGGGCTGGAACCAAACTTAGTATAGGGAGTAAGATTAAACGGCCTTTAAAGGGATTTTTCAGAGACAAAATTTAGTAAGTTAAAAAAAAAACGCACAAATTTTTTCTCTTGTAGGAGGTGAAAACCGCATCTCAATAGCTTGCAGCGTTTGGAAGATACAAATTTTCAAAGAAATGTAATTTTTTGTCAAGATGAAGTGCATTATGGGAAATCTGTGATATCATCGCGGCACATTTATTTGACATAGAATTGAATTTCTCTATGATATCAATGCCGCTGTAGGGAATATTTAGCAACTTTGTTTGTTATGCACTATATATGCTGTAGATTTGTGCTAAATCTACATGGAAATATATTCAAACCTTCCAACAATATTAAATCTCAAGGACAAACAGGACAATCAATTACAAAGAAAAACAAAAGGAATCTGAGGCAATGTGCCCACTTTACATAACAATCTGTGACCTTGATGAGAACTGGAGGTATTTTTTTGACAAAAATAAGCACTCTTTAATATGAGATACCGGTATCTCGAGTTAGGAAAAGAGAATTGCTCTCGCCTCGTACGCCTATGGTTTTTCAAGCTGGTAGGATGAGAAGAACGGATTAGTGGATTACCCAATGAGTGGACCTTGGTTCTTTTATTTACTATTTCTTCAGGAGGCAACCCCATAGCCAGATAGCTGTAGTAACCAGCTAGCGTCCTCTTTTAAAGGCTTATGTAGTTGCAGACGAAGAGCGCTGAAAGATCTGACTTACTTAAAAAAATGTAGCATTATAAGGGACGGGAGTCCTTAAGCTCCACTATATAACCAGCTGGAAAATAGGTGTCACAAAAAATCCTGAGCTGCCCAAACCCTCATTCACCATTACTCTACACCATAACTTGCTTGAGTGCATATCCAGTTTTTTGATTGCCAGATCATCACATCGAACAGTATTTTATTTCAAAATTTTCCCGTTGAAGGACCTAGACCACTTGCCCGCTCGGCGGACGTGTATTACTCCTGTACCTATATTGGCTGCACTCGTAATACCAACGTCAAAAGAGAAGTACATATTCGATACCTGCTATGAAGGTAAAGAGACCACCCTTGTTGATGTTGTTACGGAGGCTACATGATTAATGTACTGCTTCAAAAAAGTATATCTTTGAGCGCCTGTCTTGATTATCTTGGTTGTCAGGTGCCATTGTGTGGCATCTGCGGGGATTTATTTCAAAATTCCAATTGCTGAACATACCAGCGCTCAAGACCCCTTCTAGGCTTTGGTTCGAATTTCAAAGTATCCCCCTCCTTTGTAACCTGGATCTGCGCCTATATGCAGTGAACCCATGTTTGAAAGTTAAAGGCTCTCTAATCTCACCCCAAACAGTAACAATTCTCCCAACTTAACTTACTTCTAGCCCCTCCTCCATTGTAACTCCACCCACCCCCATCAAGAACACATCTAAGACAGATCCACAGTAGCCTACGCTGAGTTTAATTCACTTGAGGCAGTATTGTCAAACACAGTGTGTCAATGAGCTTCTTTGGGAACACAACTGAACGTACACGTCATTATTGACCAACCAAAGGGAAACCATTCCTAGTATGTTTGGACACAGAGTTGCTAGCAACCCCTTGTTATTTGGGGTATGCCACATCCCCTCTTATCTTTAGATCACAACTAGCGTGTAAGTAAAAGCAAGTGGCATTTTCTGGGGATTAGTGGTCTATCGCTTGGGTAAATTGAAACTGCTGCGGCTCCCCATGAGCCTTGTATAGAAAGTCCTGCATGCGATGTAAGAAAGTTAATTCAAGCCAGCGATCAAGGGGAAGGGAGCACCGCACCTCTGAGATAAAGCTTCCCCTAGAAAAAGTTTCCCCCACATAAAAAATTACTAATAGGCTAGCGTACATGAGTATTTACCATATCTCCCCCTGAAAATATCCCCCTGGAAGCTATCTAAAACCTCCAGTATTCTGCTTGGATTTGTCTGGCTACGAGCCTGTGTTTAATATCTTTTTTACCTCTGTCTCGTCGGAGGTGTCTTCCGGGGTAACATAGCCATGCATTTGTTTTCCCCGGGACTGTTCGGTCTTTCGATTAATTTTATTGAATAATGAACTTCGATCATGTTTTAGCTTGAAGGTTCCATGCTACAGCGACAGATACAGTGGACATAATAATAGAGTCCTCCTCCTTACCGCCAAATCCTCCTCCCTAGTCTCCACCCCCTAAAAATTAAAATGAGTGTACCTTGGATTTGTAACTTTCATGACCCAATTTCTTTTAAATGTGCTGGTTGGGACGATGAAATTTTTAATAATTTCCCACACCCACAACTGGATAATGGATTCACCACCGTGAGTGTAGAGACGAAGGGTCATTAGCCTAACCACGCTAAAGACAAAACTGCAAGGAACGTGTTGTTTTGCACGGTATTCCAATACAAAAGTTAGAATAGAACAAGCTTGGACAGAAGCTAGCTTTTCAGCTGCCCTGACAGTCGAAACCTGTAGTCAGGGTAAGCCTGTTGTAGAGGCCGTGCTTTCATTTGATCTTTCATCTGCCATTCAACCGCACGTTGTGAACAAAACACACGTTATATGTCAATGTTGCGCAAAAGGTACAATCACAATAGAAGACATGACGTAATACGCCAAAAATAGAATGACTGCTGAACCGCCAAACTACAACTGCTGCAAGCAAGAATGATGTGTTTTATGTATTATTTATTATTATTGAGTGGAAACCCAGAAATGCGGGTTGCATCATGTTGGGCACAACAATCGGCGAATAAATGTCCTATTGTAATAAAAACCAACGGTAACAGTATGAAAAATTTTACGACGGATCCTAAGTGTACAAATCGAGCAAGTTAAAATTCGCTACGGCATATAGCTGTTACTCATCAAACCATTTTGTGTGCTCCATCGAATTGATTCGCATTTTGACCTCATACTACAACGATACGAACGACACTCTTTGTTTTGAGAAAAAGCCAGACCAAGCAGTTGAGTTCGAGGTTATTTCCAGTGGCGTCGCCAAGGTGGGGGGGGGGAGGCGGTAAGTGCCCCCAAGATTGGCTGTGGCCCCCGGGTGCCCCAAAATGAGGTTTGGGGTTTGAAAAAATTATGAACAAATACATCATTCACGCATATGTTGATATGAACAAGAGGACCCCACTATCACTCAATCACTCAAACAAACGACTAAAATTGCACAAAAAGTTTCAAAACTGCAATTTTGCGGCACGTTTTGCGCGCATCTGTGTTAGGCTGTATGAAGAAAAGCCTTATTGGGAAATGTAATCCACAGCTATTGTTGCAACCTTTACTTTCAAAAGCTATGAGACTACTGTGGCCTTGAGTCCTCTCCCGTCAATACAATTCCGACATCGATTATCTTTTAGCCAGATCTTATGTTTGAAAACCGTACAAAATTACGATTTTCGTTGTCTTTTTCAACGCGTATCCAACAAAGCTCAGTGCAAACATTAAAATGACCCGCTTTCCCCATTCACCCCATCATTAAATCGTTATTGTTAGTAAGGCTAACACAATGGTCAAATTGTGATTTATATTTTTGTGGCCTTCCAATGGCGTACACGGGGGGGGGGGGCATTGGGCCATACCCCCCTAACTGATGTCGATTTTTTTAGTTCCTAAAAATGCATTAATTTTTTAACACAAATTTTACTTCTTAAGGTAGCATATGTGGCACCAGATTCCATGTAAGGACACCTAGATTTTCAAAACTTTTCAAAAGGGAGGGCCCCTCCCCTAACACCCCTCCCCAGGCTGGTGATCACACAACATACTAAATGCCTCCCCCTCTCCCTAACAGAAATCCTGGGTACGCCACTGTGGGGCTTACTTTCGTGCGCTGCAATGACATATTCGAGATAGTCAAAATGCTGAATGCTAACTGTTTACAAATATCCCAGAGGATCCGCATGGGCTACACTCCCTGGACCCCCAATGGAGTGTTGTCCTTGGACCCCATCAGGGGCCTAACGCCTACAGGGGAACGCTGCGCGTCAACAACGTGCCGACAGTGACGCCCAGTCCTTCATTTTGGTGTGCCCTTCCGGTGGACCGCTTGCTCCCCAAAGCCCCCCCCCCCCACTTCGAAAAGTCTGGCGACTCCACTGGTTTTTTCGCTGGTAAACAAGATACAGTCTGCTTGTATCGTAGCACCCACTAACCTGCTAACCAGGAAACTTAGAAAGCTGGCCGAGACTTTGACTTTAGTCTCTGAACCCTTAAGCCTATTTAGTCTCCCCGTTAACCATTTTTCGCAATGTTACCTCCTCCCCAACCCTGCCCCAAAAGCGCCTAACACTCATTTATGACACTTTTTCAGTACCATGATTGCTATGAAATTTACAATGTTTACAGTATTGTAGTCTAGGCATGTCGATACCTCATGCATGCATACGACACAGCACTGTTCATGCGCTTCTTGCAGGCCTGCTACGTAGAATTCACGGTTATGTAACAGATCTACCTTCGCGGACAGGTTGTAAAGCAGGGTGGTGAACCTTTTCCCCTTACGGGCCGCTTTGATAGTCATTATCAGTGGCGTAAATCCCGGGGCAAGGGGCATTCCCTCCCAAGTGAAAAAGTGAGGGGGAAACCGTAATTTGCCCCCCCCCCCTAAATGTTAATAACAGTACCGTACTCAAATATTTTCAGTACTTGGTCATTTTACTTAACAAAAATGCAGGATTTAGAGCAAATAGCTCTTTGCCTATAATATCTCTGGAACACGGCTGTTCATTTTTATTGATAGTTTAAACCTTATTGCACTGTTGACATTCCTTTGCTGAAAACAAATACAATTTTACAACGGACATCGTATTAAGATGTCAATAGATCAAAGCCGTATGAAATTGATTTACATCAAAGGCTGAGCCATTATACAGGGCTGACAATTCCCAGACGTGCACACAAGCTACCAAAAACTTAGTTATGGGCTAGTCACCGCTGCTTGTAAGTGGAATAGGCTATCTGTACTCTATGAATGATCTTAAGAAAAGAACCATTTAGAGTTGATTATCAATTAAGTAAGCCAATTTCCGGTCGTCGCAGATAACTATTGAACTTTGTCCCTGTCTTTTTTACATTTAAAACACATCGCAGCTCTTGCAAAACTTAAATCCAGTAAAGCACCTCAGTAATACTGACTTAATGCTCAAACAAGCATTTATCACAAGTCTAAATGTACGAAACCTCAGGACCATTACACTGTAAAATTTCCGTTCGAAACAGTTTTCCCTGAGGCTTCTGAAATACTAAAACCCAGGAGCTTCCGGGGATTTCGCCCCTGGACCCAACCGGGGCTTTGCCCCCACCCTACCAGGGCCGTAAGCCGGGCCTCTGGACCCCACCCATTATGGACTTCGCGCTTTGCGCTCGCGATGCACGCTGACGCGTGCACAGTTTCATGTTCACGCGTGCATCAGACATAGATTTGCGCCCCTGGTCATAATCCACTCTCCGGCCACAGACAGCGAGTGCACACAAGCTTGCCTCAGTATGTGCAGGCCAATGGCCCCAAACAGGCCCAGGTGGGGCTAGGGAAAAGCACTGGCAAGCCTCCTGGGGAGAAGCCCCCGAGGCTCTGTAGTTTATAGAGATTTGAAGGCGATGGAATCTTCATCCACTGCCTTTAATTAAATGGCATTCAATGTGCGTAGCTGCACAGACAAGAAGTGTCACACAATGATCATTTGTCTTTTAATTTATGTATTTGTAATAATGAATGATGGAGCACATATGAAAAGTGAGCGAGAAGCTCGCTGAAAAAATCGCTTATTTGGAAACCAACTTATTGTTCTTCAGTGTAAATTGCCTGAAAATAATCCACGTTTAAACGTTTAATTCATTCTTCGGAGGGACAGCCCTACTCCCCCTCTCTTCCCGAATCTACCTCCGGGAATGAGTAAAGTGTGCGCGTTGAGTTTCGTACTGTAAGAGATCGACCTGTGCATGTGATAATACACTTCTGTCGGCTACGTAGCTGTAGATTTACCTGAAGTATCCGGAAAGTGATCAGCTGGATTGACGATACGCTCCGTGGTTTAAAACGTAAACGATTGTTATGATTTACTTTTCAAGTGATTTTGTATTTCCATACATGAATCCCTGGCGGGCTGGATAAAATAGTCTTGGTGGCCGCATTCGGTCAGAGGGCGGGGGGGGGGGTTCCCCACCCATGTATGTTAAGTCTGAAGTGAGGGAGCACCAACAGAACAATGTTCACTACTGGCCAACAAATCTTCCAATTGATAAAGCCATGCACATCACGCGGTTTGATAATGTACATCCTACTTGTAGGTTTCTCCTTTAACTCTTGAGGTAGCGACTCAGTAGAAGTTCTCTTGCTCCCAATAACACAAGGATTGCTTGATCATGTGTGTCTATCATTCAGCCAGTCTGGAGCGGGACTATGACAGACTTATTATGAAAGGGGCAGTGATGGCTGACATTCTTAGTGTCCCAGTAAGGGACGTCGCTCCCTTGGTCGAGTAGAACCCTATTCAGGAGCAACGGTTGGTTTCGCCCTTCAGCATCTATCCGGAGGGACTTCTAAAAATAAGTTATTACTCACTGGTGTTGTCAGGGGCAGGACACTCTGTTACATACCCCGCTTTCCCTTAGTGATTTATTCAAAGTAAATTTGTTCATACTTATGTCCATCGAACGGTTGTTGCCCACTGACAATGAAATACTTCCATGCTCCAATCACAACTTGAGCTCTTACAACTTAAGCTGTATGCCTATCATTCAGTAAAAATACTTCTGAGGATGCAATTAGGGTTTCACAATCATGATTTTTTCGTTTAAATTGGCTGCCTGTTTGATTTCATATAAGTATGGCTCCATGTGGCGCATGTAATGGCATGTGATGATGGCATATTTTCACACGAAAATAGGATCTAAATAGGCGCCGGCACGGGGGCAGGGGGGCGCGTGCTCCAATCGAAAAATTCTGAAAATTTGAAAATGATCCGAAGGCGTTTAAGCTATAGAGATCTGTAGAGGGTAGGGTGATGTGTGTTTTCGACCGAGTGATGGATCTATTGTAATCATTTTGTATCACAAATGATTCTCAAACTGTCAAAATTTTCGCAAATCCTTCGCAAACTATCAAAATTTTCGCGCGCTTCGCGAGCTTCAAATCTTACCACACTGTTGTTCTTATTATCAATATCTTCCGATAGCAACTCACAGAGAAGCACAGCAGCAAAAGTTCAAAGCTGTTTCAGAATTATTAGGTAAAAGACTGGCTTTTTCAGTGGCATGTATGTTTGTTTGGCAATTAAAAGTGTCTCGATGCAGATTCTGAATGCAGGTTTTGTCATGGAAATCTTAATTAACGAAAAATTTTGGGGCGCTTGGCGCGCATGCGTCACGGTTTGCATTCCATCTCATGACCATTATGAAGTTAATAATACATGGTACCGGTGCTATTCTGCTCACAACAATTTCAAAAACAGAGATACATCTCCAGACATCTATAGGGACGTTGCATCGATATGATATTTTTCAATCTAATGTGTAGCAGGATATGGAAGGTTGAAACTTGAAAGTTCGTATTTCCGATAATACATTTTTCAGAAATATTAACCGAGCGCTTTGCGCGCAGCCATTATCGGCGTAGATGGTGATTGTTAATACACTTACGACGTAAAAAAAGGTTCTGAAACGTGCTTGTTAGTCCTTCACCCCCTTTTTTAAAACCTATCAGGGAGGTCTAATATCACCTTCCTGCACCTCCCCCCCCCCCCATTCCCCATTGCTGGAAGCTGTTCGTCTGGATTTTCGTTCAAAATTAGTAAAAATACGATAGTTGTAAAGTGCTCAGCATCATACTCTATTTTATCATTTTGATGTCAAGTAATAATCTTCCAGTGGCGTATTTAGGGGGGCATTAGGTCATGGGCTCCCTCACTGATGCCGAGGTTTTTTTACTACCTTAAATACGTAAATATTTTTAACAAAATTTTACTTCAAAGGTATCATATGTGGAACCAGATTGCATGTAAGGACACTTAATTTTCAAAAAATTTCAAAGGGGAGGGAGCACCTTACTCCCCTTTGACCCCCCCCCCCGAGGCCGAAGATAACACAACATACTGCATGGCAACTCGTTAGAAAAATCCTGGCTAGAACACGGTTAGCATTATGTCATTACCCTATTTTATGTAATTGATCTAGAGCTTCCGGGAGGCCCTTATGCAGGTATCTGCCAGCCTTAGATGCCCCTTTGTAATGCAAAATCAAGCAAATGAAAATTGGGGTAAAAGTCAAAGGTGCACGTATTTTGGCTTAAAAACTATCCGAATAGAAGGCAGTAAAGTAGCCCAAAAAGAGGGAGGGGCTCAGACATAGCCAGGCAAAGCATAGTCTCCTCTTTCACCTAACCATAAATTAGAATTCACTACATTTTCCAGTCATATATGATCAGCTCCAAATATCCCAAAGAGAGCACCATTTTGCATCTAGTCAACCTTATATTAACAAAAATTTCACAAAGGGGAGGGGAACTTCCTCCCTTATACCCCTCCCCCAGGACGGCACCTTTATGTAGTGACAAAGGAAGGATCTCCATTGCTGTACAAAAATATAGGGCAGCACAAAAAGGGTGCGATTTACGTAAACTTGGGAGTTTAACCGAGGTAGCATTACGACATCATCGGTGGTGCCCCACCCCCCATCATCAAAGTGTGGCGGCGCCACTGGGGATCTCTAATAGTCTGGTGCGTCTTACTTTGTCCTGCATTGTAATGTGACCAGCGATCTGTAACTTACAGTTCTCTGATAAGATGTGACTAAAATAGGGTTGAGGCATATGCCCCCTAAATTGGCAAGAAGCAGGTAATTGCTGCTATATGGTAATTAGTCTCGGCAAAGAAGTAACTTCATTGTGGGCCTAAGCAAATTTCCCACTACTTATTCAGGGCCGTAGCCCGGGCGAAATCTCTAGGGAGGGGACAGTTCATGACACCAACCGGAGCTCAAAATGGTATGTCTACAGATAATTAACACCCACGTGGACCCTTCCTTTTTCACATGTTCTGGGTAGCATCGCGAAGGAGGAGGGGATGAGGGGAGGGGTAAATATAAAGCCTGACTTAGGTCCAAAATTGTACTATTGTTGGCAAAGCTTTGAACAGATTATATTTTTACAAATTGTTATTATTTAGTGATATTCTTCATATTTTATGGCCACACGGAAGGTAAGACGTGCTTTTTAAGAGGAGGACACTACGTCCTATACTCTTTGAGAAATTTTTGTCTATGTGAAGTGGCTTGAATGCAAACTGGTGATATCTTTTAAGCTTCGTAAAGCGTTAAATTTGATTATACGCTTAGGAATCCTCATTATTTAATGATTTTTTACTATTCTGTAAGGGTGTAATTGAAGGGGAATTTGACAAAGGGGAGGGATTCTACCTCTTCTCTTTTAAAATTTTTTCTTTTTCTAAGTTTCCCTAGATCCAAAATGGTGTTATCTTTGGTGAAACTTAGGACTCATAAAATGTTCTAGACTTTTAATTATTCACTGAACTCTTCGACTTCATAGCACCCTACTGAGCTGGTGCCCGATAGAGGCTTCCCTTTAGAGCTCTTAGCACGGCACTGGGAGAGTCACCATCAGTTGATGCGTAGCCATAGCCTAGGTCTTGCAAGAAAATGGGAAGTGACACATTTTAGCCCTTAAAAGTTGCACATAAGCATTCTTTACTTTTAAATTTCATGTTTTAGAAACAAATTAAGATTTCAAGAAGGAAAGTTAGATTTTATATAAGGGAAATGCAGTGACCTCAATTTGAAGTAGTGTAGGCTATCCAGGCATCCTATATCATGAATGGCTCTTGAGAATCCTGTTAGGATATGTTTCTCATTGCATGAGTTGAGAAATTTACGTATGGACTTACTTCTTGGTTTACCTGTAACATGCAATATTTATGTTCATATCATGAAAGAGCTTGAAGTGAAATATGGGATATTTGTGAAATTAAGCTGTTGTTAAAAATAAGGTTTGCGTCTACTGCTTATGCCTTTTAAATTAAAAGTTACTTTATAAAGCCCCTTGGCTTTAGCTAACAATTAATTGTAATCATTGGCTATTTTATCTTTAGCCAGTGTACATGGTGGTGTATTCAAGCGGCGTTTCTTCAAGGACGAAGATGGTTTATTCGTCAGGAAGGGATACCAACATAAAAACGTGTCCATGGCGAGGATCCGGGGATCTCCCCGGGAACATATGGGCGAAAAAGAACCCTTGAATGCGATTTTTGACATTTTGGGGCCTTGAAATCATCATTTGGACTGTGAAATTTTCAGCATTTCTGTATATTAAGCTTCTTAAGTAGGCTACGACCCTGATATTTAAGGAATAAATCGCATTTGGCGAACTATTATTGGTGAATAAACCGTCGAGACTCCAAATTTGACAAAAT
>WURT03109003.1:494-12130 GCA_009936505.3 Holothuria glaberrima
TTCTCTCAACATGACAAATCTATATACCAAATATGAAAAGTGTCTCTCACTGCTATCTTGAGATATCATGTTTACAAGCCATTAACAAGGTTTTCCCAATTTAACCTCTGGTGACCTCAGATGTCCTTCGACCTCCACCATGAACAATAGGGTTCTTTCTCTCAACATGACAAATCTATATACCAAATATGAAAAGTGTCTCTCACTGCTATCTTGAGATATCATGTTTACAACCCATTAACAAGGTTTTCCCAATTTAACCTCTGGTGACCTCAGATGTCCTTCGACCTCCACCATGAACGATAGGGTTCTTTCTCTCAACATGACAAATCTATACACCAAATATGAAAAATGACTGTCACTGCTATCTGGAAATACCATGTTTAACAACCATTTACAAGGTTTTTGCAGTTTTAGCTCCAGTGACCTCAGATGACCTTTGACCTCCACCAAAAACAATAACGTTCTTCCTCTCAACATGACAAATTTATATACCAAGTATGAAAAATGTCCGTCATTGCTAACTGCTGTTCCCAATTAGTGTACCAGACTTCTGGTTCATTACTTTTCTTACATCATTTCATTAGCTTCACAACCCGCATACTAAGTATGATATCCCTCTGAGTTACCATTCTTGAGATATCGTGTTTACAAGGCTTTGACCTTTTGACTCCTGCTGACTCCAAATGACCCTTGACCTCCACAAAAAACGATAGGGATTATCTACTCAATATGGCCAACCCACATACCAAATATGACATCCCTTGGGGTTACCCTTCTTGAGATACCCTTTTTACAAGGTTTTGACCTTTTGACCTCTGGTGACCCCAAATGACCTTTGACCTCCACCAAAAATAGTAGGGATCGTTTACTTAATATGGCCAGCCCACATACCAAGTATGAGATCTCTCAGAGTTACCCTTCTTGAGATATTGTTTACAAGGATTTGATCTTTTGACCTCTGGTGACTTCGAATGACCTTTGACCTCCACCAAAAACGATAGGAATCATCTACTCAATATAGTCAACCCATATATCAAGTATGACATCCCTCGTGGTTACCCTTCTTGAGATATCGTGTTTACAAGGATTTGACCTTTTGACCTCTGGTGACCCCAAATGACCTTTGACCTCCACCAAAAACAACAGAGATCATCTACTCCATATGACCAACCCACATACCATACCAGTATGAGATCTCTTGGAGTTTCCCTTCTTGAGATATCATGTTTACAAGGTTTTGACCTTTTGACCTCTGGTGACTCCAAATGACCTTTGACCTCCAATCAAAGCAATAGGGATCATCTACACAATATGGCTAACTCACATACTAAGTATGATATCCTTCAGAGTTACCCTTTTTGAGATGTTGTTTACAAAGCGTCACACACACATACATACACACATACATGACCTTTTGACCTCTGGTGACTTCTCATGACCTTTGACCTCCACCAAAAACGATAGGAATCATCTACTCAATATAGCCAACCCACATACCAAGTATGACATCCGTCAGGGTTACCCTTCATGAGATATTGTTTACAAGGTTTTGACCTTTTGACCTCTGGTGACCCCAAATGACCTTGGACCTCTACCAAAAACAATAGGGATCATCTACTCAATATGGCCAATCCACATACCAAATATACGGTCCCTCAGAGTTACCCTTCTTGAGATGTGTTTACAAAGCATTACATACACGCACATACATACACACACATACATATAAACACACACGGCATCACCATCGCATAGATTCCTTGAACCTTCATCATGGAATCAAAAACAAGACTGCTCACTAATGTGAAGCTGTGATGTCATATATGCTTGCTTCAAGTTCACTTTGTGTTGAAAATGTCACATCTTTATCTGCTGATATCTTGAGAACCACACATTGGATTTCAATGGAAATTTTACCAGATTGCTAAGAATAAGTACCCCTCTAACATATCAAAACTTGATTTGAGCTTAGACCCTTCTTTTAAGCAAGACAGTCTGCCTATTCTACTTCTATCGTTAACACTGAGAAATGAACTAGTCTCAAAACCTTCGGGTCAAATAAAATTGTCTCTCAAGTTTAGATAAATCTTATTAAAATATCTGTATCAATAACAATCTCAATGTCACCTCAATGCTACAATCCATTAAACTTGCATATCACAGTAGAACAGCAAGCTAGGGATGAAATAATTGGGTTAAGTTCATGTTGCTAGAAGACCCATTGGCCAACTCTTTGCAGCTCTTTCCACTTTTCACCAGAGTTCTTATCTGTACCTTAATCTCTTGAGCAAACAAGCTTCCAAGGCACCATTGACCACAACCAGTTGCCAGAACAACTTAGCTTGCAAGGTATACTGCAGAGGCTATTGTTTGAGATTAGACATGCACAACTGCACAACCTTTCAGTGCAGAGAGGAGAGGAGAGCAAGGTGCAAGAGGATGACTCATGCTCTAATAAACTAAGTCAGAAAACCTGCCCAGACAGGAACATGATGGGATTTTGAGTTCTCAGAGGATACATCATATAAGTAATGCCAAAATTTGTGTCATGATGGCAAGACACAAGAAACCCAAGTTGTGGATCAGTTCCATTAAGGTTCACAATAGTTTTTAATCAAAATTTCCTCATACTCTGCATTCTGCATTTGTTTCAAAGTTCTAGACAATAATAATTGCCAGTTTTACTGCAAATCTGCTGCAAGGTCAATCAGAAGTATTCATGCCACTTTCAGCCGCGATACTAAATCCTCCAAAAATTTCCTCCTCTCGGCTGATTTCTGAAGCTAAGAATTCTGTTTGCAAACAAACAGTTATCTCTCCTATCTATTATTACTTACCCTTCAGTAGACATAGTGGTGGTCAAGTGAATAAGTCCCTTTGTTTGGTGGGTATAAAGGAAGTGCTCAAGTGCAGGCTACTTAATTTGTTAAGTAAACCTAGCTGCTATTCTAAGAGGATTAAGCTACTTGGTGTTTATTCACCCATGGAAGCAAACACAAAGGTGTCAGCAGGGTTAGTATCGGGCCTGTTAGCCTCATGAACACGGGACACAATAGCGCAAGCAGTGGTTCCTTCGTACAGGAAGTTCACATACACTATACACATACACATACACTGCAGTGTTTATTGAAAACAACAGCGTTGCAACTGCAAGCTGTCTGTAAGTTCGTACTGCCGAAACACAGCCACAGGGAAGCATGCAGGAACGTTCCTACATCCTGTTCTTTGATTACAGCCGCGTAAATTTATCGAAAACATTGTAGGCCATTTGAGCGGCATTGTTAGTGTTATCGGCTCCTACACACAACTGACCCAGAACTTAGAAGTAGACAAATTAGGCCTAATTTATGGGACTTAACATTTTTTCAGTCAAATGGGATACCGTACAATTTGTGTTGGCCAAGTGAGGTGTTACTTTGACAACGTAACACCTCCTTGCGTATACAGACTGTCAGTGGCCTACAAGGATTTTTTGAAAACATCTGCAGCAGTTTGGTTGTCATAACATCACCGTTTTTGAAATTGTAACGTTAGAGATTTGTATTGTAGGTCCCAGGCCTCTAAAGTGGTGATATTGTTGTAGTCTGGCAAGGAACGCGGTATCTGAGTGAGTGAACCATTGTGTGGGCTGGGCCTTATAATAATTTGGCAAAAGTATTTTTTTCAGTGGGCGTACTTCTGAAGCGATATTGTGATCAGTTTTCAATACTGCATAGTACTCTGCACCAGGCAAAGTGTGTTAGTAACTTTGTGGTCTGAATCTTTGAGACAAGACAGTTCTGTTATTTAAGTGATCGGTTGTGAAGTGATTTCTTTTTCAGTTCTATAATTAATTCCTTGTGACACTGATCTGGAACTCGGATGAATACCATTCAGTGAAGTAAAAATTTTCACAGTAGCCTACCAATCTCTTCCATAAACAGTGGTTACGGATTCCGTAACCACATTTCTAGTTTAATATTTGTTCATTTTAGGTTTGTAAAGCAACGAAGTTGACTTTAAGCGCTAACATGCAACGCCGTGAAGATCATCAGTTTTTAGCAATCTTTAAAGTAGCTGGCATATCGCTCGATTATTTTTATCGTCATTTTAGGTCTGAGGGGTCATTTTTTTTAAATCGTCTCCTCCTACAGTTTTGATTTTAATTTGCTTGAGTCTTAGATTGGTAGTTTGAAGAGTGTTGCAAAGTTGTTTTGAAAACTTTTTCCTTTTCATGCCAGTAGGACCAGATAAGTACTTTTGTATGTTCTTAACACTAATTTTACTGAGCAGGCAATAGTGCCAGGATTTTTCCGACAAGTCAGCCAAGCTCCAGACGGTCTTGGGATGCAAAGCAGGCTGACAAGCTGACTCGACGGCCCGCTTAAGGAATACCTTTTATAGGATGAGAAGGGTAATGAGGACGGGATTTAATGACAGAGACACATTGACAATGATACATTTCATGACATCGCATATTTCGCTCAAGAAAAATACTCGATATCACCAGATTTGTGCTATTCTAGATTATTTCCAAAAATCTGACTTGAGGAATTGCATGGCGCGAAAAGTGAAGCGAAAATTTGATGTTCACCTAGAAGATTTATTTTTGGTGAGAGCGAAAGTAGATAAATCATCCGGGCTGATGATTAGGTCCCTATAAAAGACAACATGCGGTGTTCCTGCAACATTTGTCTTACAAATTTCCCGAGACCGGGCCCGTAGCCAGCTTCACATTTTTAGGGGGGCAAGTTTTGTGATTTGGGGGCAAATCTTGTGATGCTGGGGGCATAAAATATTCCACCACATTAATTATTATGCAGTTTCAATTTTCATCTGGGGGCAGTAATATTTTTTGGTGGGCATTGCCCCGAAATGCCCCCCCCCCCCGTGGCTACGGGCCCGCCCGAGACGTTTACTTCAAAACAATTCAAGAGAGAAACAAGGCCTGTGCAATAATGATGCAATAATGATAAAAATTTCCGAATTTAACAGAAAACTGTGTTAGCTACTTATACTTGTAAGAGGTACGGGAGTTTGCTATTCAGCTGTATGGAACAAAACTACTGAGAGAAAACAATAAAATAAAAAAACTGGATTTTTTTTAAACAAACCGTTGAGGCGACTGATCGCTGCTTAGTAAAGTTGCACTTAATTATACCCTTTGTAACGAAGATCTGACTGAAAAAGATCCTCAACGGGGGATATTATCCTACCCCATCTCCATCTTAGAACCACCCTGTCACTGAGGCTTTCAAAATCCATTGGCCATATACTAACGAATGACTGTAACCAAGGGTTGACGTGCAGCAAACGCACTTTTAGGCGTCTTAGAATGTCTCAAATGTCTCTTAGATCAGTACAGGGTTAGGGTTGTAGTGTTACTGATAGAGACATTGAAGAAACAGTTTTTGGTTTTGTGAAACATATGTCTAATAAAAGAATGATACCCAATAAATTGCTTATATGTTGAAGATGATGGAAAGTGCCTCATGTCCTACTTTGCTAAAAAAATAACTAGAAAGCCAAAAGGCCTAGTGATTCCTTACCTTTGTAAAATGTTTTGTGTACTGTGGTTTGGAAATTGACAAGAGCCAAATGCACAATACATTCACTCAACATGTGAACTACTTTTTGTTCTGAGAAATTCTTTTATTTCTTTGTACTGAAATCTTGTTTAGAATTTTACTTGATACGGTGAGATCCATGGAACAAGTGAGCCTACATCCCAACTCGGCCCCATGTCAACTCGCCCACTGGCCAATTCGCCCCCATGCCAACTCACCACTATGCCAACTCGCCCCTATGACAACTCAGCACCATGCCAACTCACCACATACCAACTCGCCCCATACCAACTCGCCCCCATGACAACTCAGCACCATGCTAACTCGCCCCATGCCATCTCGCCCCATGCCAATTCGCCCCTTGCCAACTCGCCCCATGCCAACTCGCCCAATATGTCAACTTCCCTCATACCAACTCGGCCCATGCCAGGATATCCTGTTTACCAGCTATGTACAAGGTTTTCAGATTTTGACCTTTGGTGACCTCAAATGACCTTTGACCTCCACCAAAGTCACTACGGTTCTTTCTCTTAACATGACAAATCTACATACTAAATATGAAAAGTGTCAGTCATTCCTATCCTGAGATATCGTGTTTACAGGTTTTGAGCTTTTGACCTCTGATGACAGAAAATGACCTTTGAACCCAACCAAATACAATAGGGTTCTTTTTTTCAACATGACAAACCTACATACTAAATATGAAAAGTGTCGGTCATTCCTATCTTAAGATATCGTGTTTACAAGCCATTTACAAGATTTTCGCAGTTTAACCTTAGGTAACCTCATATGACCTTTGACCTCCACCAAAAAATAGGGTTCTTCCTCTCAACATGACAAATCTACATACAAAATATGAAAAGTGTTGGTCATTCCCATCTCGAGATAACGTGTTAACAAGGTTTTTGGCTTTTGGCCTCTGGTGACCTCAAATGACCTTTGACCTCCACCAAAAACAATAGGGCCCTCCCTATTAACATGACAAATCTACATACCAAATATGCAAATTGTCGGTCATTCCTATCTTGAGGTATCGTGTTTAAAAATGTTTTCGGTTTTTGACCTCTGGTGACCTCAAATGACTTTTGACCTCTACCAAAAACAATAGGGTTCTTTCTCTCAACATGACAAATCTATGTACCAAATATGAAAAGTGTCGGTCATTGCTTTCTTGAGATATCGTGTTCACAAGCTAAGCGTCACATACACACACACATACACCCACGTACACACATCACCATCGCATAGATTCCTTGCCTGCCTTCGGCAAGGAATCAAAAATAAAAAAATAACCCAAAAAAATAAAGAAACTTACCAGACTAGAGAGCTGCATTTATCAGATCTTCCTCGGACTCTATGAGCAAATTGTAGGCAAACCAGCATCTTACAAATCGGCTATAGTTAGCAAGATAAACCCCGAGCATTTTATGCTTATATAAATTTGAACGTCTACTAAAGTAAACTCAGTTTTGGGCAATAGATACTGCGGAGTCATTGTTGATGCCCAGATTTCCCAAATCAATTGAGCATGTGCAGTCGATTTGCTTAAATGTAAGAGCTGCCATGCCAAATTTGTTTCTCCTTCTCACCGGCCAATAATTGTTCAAAGGTGGCTTCATGTAGGAGATAGCAGCCCGTAGCCCAACAGGGCACGCTTTACATCATCGAAGGATGGGCAAACCAGGGAGATGTTAGGGGTAATATACGTCCACCGGGCGCGCGAGTCAAAACCTACATAATACAATGCATGTAATTGTCGGCCTCTCGTGGGTTAGAATCCTGGCCGGAGCATACCAAAGACTTTAAAAATGGAACCTACTGTCATTATGCTTGGTGCTCAGCATAAGCAATGGAGTAGGGAAAACAAGCCAGTGAGCCACAACTAGAAAGAATGTCGTGGCCGGCCCGACTTAAACCAATTGGTTAGAAACTGAGCCGTAAAGTCTAACTAAGTAATTAACTAAGTAACTAACTAACTGTTAGTCTCTCGAGTAGTATACCCAGTGATTTTGCGTATCTACGTGACTGAAATGGGGGTTGATAGGCCTTTCTCCAAAGGGACAAATGTTTTGGATATATCCTTATTTGGAAATGCTATTTTTTTACTTGAACTTTATTGCATGCTTGAAAATGCTCTTTAGGAAATATTTTTTCGGATGTGGCATGGCTTTATACCAAAGCTGGTACGAGGTGCCCACTGTACCTTTTAACGCTGTTAGGTGGGTCACCATCAGACGGCGAGTAAAGTAGGCCTATCTAAAAATTGCTGATATATGGCATGCAAAATTGGCGGAAATTGCACATAGTGAGGTGCATTTAAGGAGCCTTTAATATGAGATATCATTCTTCACAAATTAAGGCTCTACGTATAAGAGTAATGCTGGAAAGAATTCGTTTCTCAAAATTCCTTTTTGGTTGAAAAAGATGGCTACTTAAAGTAACTGAGAAGACTCATTTTTGTAGCACTTACAGGCATTTTAAATGTTATCATGGATGATGTTGTAAAGCATGTTGTGGCATGGCTTTAGGAACATTAGCCTTAAGAGATTTACTAGCTGACAGGCAAGTAAAGATTTCTTCTGTGTATTATGTAATCCAGATAACTATGGTTCTTAAACTCGTTGATGGATCCAGTTGTTGTTGAAAGAAGATAATTACATGCGTAATAGCCTTAGGGAGATAAGCTCGAGAAAACCCTTTAATGCCGAAAAAATGCCAGATGATTTCGAAACATCTGCCCGAAAAATGGCTAGTACACCTCAGTGGGGTTCGTTCTTCATGACCAGGAGATTAGGATGAATTTTTTAGGGGTCCCAGGTATCACTGGCAAATGGGGGTCACGGCTTTGATCGCCGTCCTGAGAATTCTTCCACATTTTGTAAGAACACAAGCAATTTTGGGGGCCCTTGAACTCCTCAAAAACGCTAGGGTTCTTCCTCTTGCCATAACGCATATACGTACTATGTATGAAATTATCTAAGCTTCCTATCTTGAGATATCGTGTTAACAAGGTTTTCAGAGTTTGACCTCCGGTGACCTCAGATGACCTTTGAACTCCACCAAAAACGCTAGGGTTCTTCCTCTTACCATTACGCATCTACGTAGCCTACTATGTATGAAATTTATCCAAGCTTTCTGTCTAGATATATCGTGTTTACAAGGTTTTCAGAGTTTGACCCTGGTAACCCCAGAGACCTTTGACCTCCACCAAAAACAATAGTTCTTCCTCTAACCATAACGCATCTACATGCTAAGTATGAAATTAATTCAAGCTTCCTATCTTGAGATATTGTGTTAACTGTCAGTGTTTTCACAGTTTGACCCCTGTGGCCCCAGATGACCTTTGACCTCACCAAAAAGGATAGGGTACTTTCTCTCAATATTTAGCATCTATGAACCAAGTTTGAGAACTGTCTGAGTTTCCCTTCTTGAGATATCGTGTTAACAAAATCAGTGTCCCAAACGCCCACACACGGACACACTCACAAACACGTACATGCCTGCATGAATGCATTGATTCCTAGACCTCACTGCTAGGAATAAAAAAACTGCGAAGTGCGGCTTTGGTATTGGAGGTAGCTTGACAAATGTGTGCTGGAGTGACCGAAATCCCCTTGGATATTATTGCTGTGAAACTAAAACTGTATCGTGGGTTTTTTTTTTCTGCTCATGGTAGAAAAGGTTAATTTTGAAAAAGGCAACATCGAAAACATTTAGGAGTTCCGCACGTCGCCGATCCTTCTGGATTAACCCATGCTGATTTTTTATCTTTGGCCCTTTTGGAAAACATTCCAGAGATCCTACAAGTCTAATTTACAAATTATTGACTTATACAGGTAGCCTGTGGGATGTTTGTTGATAGAGTTTATGAGTGGAAATGTTTTGTTTTTTAATGAAGTTCTAAACACTTTGGGTATATATTGACGACAATTTGGAAATTTTAGATTTCAATGAAGAAACTTTAAAAATGTTGGTTTTTATCTAATGAAGTGAAATTTTACGTTTCTGTGGAAGAATCTGCCTTCCTTTCCAGCAAGTCAAGTAATATGTCGGACATGACGTCTCGGGGATCACTTGCTTTATCGTACCCATACGAAATTCGAACATTTCCCGGACGAGGAAGGAGGACAGCTTTCACCCGACGGGAACATAGTCTCCATCCCAAATGTGGCGTTACCTTGAGCAACGAGAAACACTTTCGCGTAAAATTTGCTACATCCTTGTCTCACTTGGTAGTTCTGAGAACACAACAATAGGCCATTATTTTTTAACCAATAAGTGTACACAAGGTGTCAGTAATTTAAACACAAAGTAAGTTCGAACAGGGAGGGGTCTAATAATACCTCCCTGGTTCGAAGTCGTTCTCATCACGTGAACGTGGTGTGAATAATTTGTCTAAAATAGACCTTAGCATATGACGCCATAGAACAGTAACTGCTCCCTCGGCTGAGGGAAGCGCGTAGCATTACAACATACCAACGATGTGCATGCTGGAGCAGACAACCATGCACAACCAAGCATTCGCAATTGCACATGCATTGCAACATAAATCAACAAATGCAGACAGCTAATATATGTACCGGTCGGATATGCTCTTTGGTGGACATGCGCGTGCGAAGACTAAACGTCATGCACGTGAGCGCAGTATGTGTACCAAAGCCATGTACCTTATTTATCTAGCTTCATTGTTTGACTTCTAACATGACGTATGTGACGTCGTGCAAAAGGTATATACAAAAACAGTTGCAAGGCATAGAGCAGGGTATACGAACTTATATCCTGCTCTATGTATTTTAAGGTAGACATTCGAAGGTACGCATTTGAGACTGCCCAGGAAGTTTGACTACTACTTTGACTATTTTATTTTGTAGCAACATTAGCAGCAGAAAACTACTGGCTGCAGAGAAAACGGTAGGGTAGCGTTTCTCCTGGGCTTGCATTATTTTCAAACCTGCTAGCCTAGGCTACAGGAGGCCTTTTCACATTGTACAAAGAATGTTGCATTTTTTTGTACCATACTGTGCAACGTTGGCGTAGATTTGCACTGGAAAGTATATGAGATTCCATTAAAACCTTTGGTGCATGAAATTATACAACCATAGATTTCGCATATGGCGTATCTTCTACAGGTTTTGCTACAAAATGCAACTTTTGCGTACGGCGACGGTGGCGTGCAATTCCAAAACGTTGATGAATGTATTCAGGCATATCATGATATATGGCGGACATGACTGTTGAATCGAATGAACGTATTTGGAATAGATTTTTATTTATAAGAGCATTATTGATATTCATATAGGGGAAAATATTCAAAGTTCGCATGCTTAAAGATTTACGATGCCTTATTAAAATTACTTCTTCATGATTCTTAACAAATTCATTTTTTTGTATATAGGAACCTATCCATGAATACTTCGACAATTACAACGATATTTTAGATTAGCACACAAATAAAAAGGGCCTTGAAAACACCATCTTTATCCTATGCAATAACGTTTGAGAAAAATGAGGATCCTCAAATGGCACCACTTACAACGTCATATATTACTTTGCAAATAGGGGCTTTTGGGAACTAATATCTTGATAGGCTATGCTATTTCGGTTATCTATGAGAAAGCATCGCTGTTTTGTGATTTTTTTTAAATATTCACAATTAGGTTTGGAATATTTGACCGTTGTGCGAGGTAGCTTTTTGTGTTTTGAGTGCTGACTGCAGCGATAACCTTTGTCAAACTACGAAACTCACCCAGTCATTTAACAATGTATTATTCACGCCACTAATTTCGCAATGCACCTTTGTAACATATCAGACATATAAGAAATATAAGAAAATTATTAACAGGACTTTAACTCCGTTTCTATTGAAAGCAACTTTGATTTATTTCATCTTAATTGTCGTCGTCTTAACAGGAATTTAGATAAAATGGGTGACTATTTATCCGTACTGCAACATAATTTTACTGTTTTGGGTTCACCGAAACTTGGCTCAAAAACATTTCACCTCTAATTTACCTTGATAATTACACAATTGTTGAAAGGCATCGTTCAAGCCGACGAGGTGGGGCGTGTGTCTTTTCGTCCGCCAAG
>WURT03109014.1:0-12130 GCA_009936505.3 Holothuria glaberrima
CTAACTAAGTAACTCCATCTCTCCTGTAAATACCACTGTGGCTTTTTGATAAACAACCAACATTTTCTTTCCCCACGGCAAAAGTTGTTATCGCGTTTGTCAATTTAGAAAGTTTGCTCTCTTGAATACAAAACAAACACATCCCTTTGAAATAACGGTACTTTTGTGCATTCAAACATTAACAGACAGTTGTTCACGGCACATGTAGGTCACATTTGGTTTGTGTATAATTGCAGTAAACACACCATTACGGCTAGATTGATGTCAAAGATGTTGTTCGTATCAACGTATGTAAACGGAGCAGTAGGACAATAAGTCGTGGTAAGTTCCCTTTAAAATAAATGAATTGACTGAGATAGTTTACATCCTAGTGTGTGCTAGTCTTATTTGAAAAGAATTAGTCGGCTGAAATCCAAGCTTCCACGAAACGACACTATTCCAGACAGGGGCGTAGCGAAGGTGTAATCTTTGAGGGGGGTGTAGAGACCATATTTTGCTGACAGATCTCGTGATACGTAAAATGAGCGCGAAGCGCGAGCTTTAGCGGGTGGGGTCCAGGGGCCCATGGTGGGGTCCAGGGTAAAAGCCTCAGTGGGGGTTCAGGGGGCGAAACCCTCGGAAGCTGTGAGGTTTTAGCATATTCTGGGTAACAAATGAAGTCCCAGGATAGGTATATTTTGGTTCATGATACGTTAATCAATACAAAGATTCCTAATAATTTTAATGTGTTAGGCAATTGCCCTCGTCATGCCACTTTACTTCAGGAGCTAAACCTGAAGTTCAGAATTTGAAAACTATGCGTTCAGCATTTGAACACTAGACTCGTTAGGCGTTCAAATACGGTAATTGTTCAAATAGGCGTCCGGCGTTCAGAAATGGAAAGTGTCCAGGACCTTAACACTAGCGTTCAAAATATGCTTTTCGAACGCCAGGATGCATCCCAGTTGCGTGTCCAGGATTTTTTTTAAGGGGAGCCTTGCAGTATGTCGTGTGATCGCCGGCCTGGGGGAAGGGTCTAAGGAGAGGGGGTGGAATTTGAAAGGTGCGTAGATCGCAAGTGGGGCAATATTTGAGTGTATTTCTGCCCTAATGAGGAACCAAAACGTCTTGGTGATAAATATTTTACTACATAAAAATATTGCGCCGCGGACGTAATGCACGGAATCAGTCTACTATCTGAACTTCGAGATGGAAGTAGGGGAGTGGGGCTCGGAGGTTAAAATAAAGGCTTGTGAATATTATTAGTAAGTCCTGTCGCAATTAAAGCAGACAAATATGATATGCTGACAGCAACTTAGCAAGGAACTGGCAAAATTATTCTGGTAAGGCTGATTCTGTTAACATTTACACCCGCGTAGAATTTGCTTGTCAGATTTTTTGAGCGACATTTGTCGCCGTTTATGCGACATTGCCGCACAAATAGGGCTGGCTAAACCACTGGTCATATGACCCGAAATAGCACGCCTATTCGGATTATTACAAAGGGGTGAAGTCTGTAGTACCTTTGTTTACTTCCTGCTTCGTATTTTGTTAAATAGTGAGAATCGCTCGTAAAACTGGTTTCTGAAGATGCAAGAGCATAATGATTCTCATAACTGTCATTTGTATACTCCTTATTGAGCAGTTGATGTGTATAGTTTGTGGTGGAGGTAAAAGGTCATGTAAGGTTACTACAAGTCAAAATGCAGTAAATCTTGTCAATTAGATATCTTAAAAGAAAAGTGTAAGTGAATCTTAAACCTAACAGTTTGCTACTCTTTTTCAAGGATATGGTCTTTACAATTGTTGGTGGTGGTCAAGGTCAATTGGGGTCATTAGAGCTCAGACTGAAGAAATGATGAAAATTACTTGTATACATGATATATCAACAAGGTTTACAGTGATGGATCCCATACTTGCCATGTGGATACCCCGAATTATTAGATAATCTGTATTATGTTTGTGGTGTGAATTAAAGGTCATCATTGATCTTACTAGATGTCAAAACTGTGAAAACCTTGTAAACACAATATTTTAAGAAGGGAAACTTTGATTAATATCATACAAGTTCTTTTGTGGGTCCCCCACATAAAGTAGAATAAACCTAAAGACTTAAGGTTGACGTCAAATGCAAAGAGATAAGCAGTGCGTTGCACCAACAACTTGGACAAAACCAATCAAATGTAAATAAACAAATGAGTTGTTAGATATATTTATTTCATTTAGGCATTAAAAGGCACTTGTTGTACAATGCTAAACGACCACGAATGTTGGAGAAGGTTGTATGTCTCATGAATTGCACCTTTGCGTCGGGTGGCTTAACAACTTAACAATTTAGATCAAATTAGGTTTTTTTTTTGAAAGGCCTATTTAGATGGGAAATCCGAAGAATACTCCTGAATGAAAAACCTACCTTACTTTGATCCCACCGGGGATCAAATTTCCTGGTTGCTATACTTCATAGCTTCAAATATCACCGCTTTAATCCACTCTGGCATAGCACCGCTGTAATGTTTAATAAAATATCATAGACAAGCTCGGCTGGGCAGAAATTAAACGTCGGAGTGTGTGACGGCTTTTTCAGTTGAGAAAGTTTTAAGGAAGATGTAATACGTCGAACTTTTGTTACTCACCACATTGCAGGTATATTAATTTATGTAATTTGAAGAGACATTTATTTGATTTTTGATTTATGTTTAGTAATCTTTGCTAGGAATTAACATATTTACGAAACATTACACGTACACTTGAGCTGCAAAATGTAATTTAAAAAGACAGCAAACAACTTCCAATTGGAAAATTTTGTTT
Source organism: Holothuria glaberrima (assembly GCA_009936505.3). Classification (NCBI taxonomy): domain Eukaryota; kingdom Metazoa; phylum Echinodermata; class Holothuroidea; order Aspidochirotida; family Holothuriidae; genus Holothuria; species Holothuria glaberrima. The sequence goes on from WURT03109014.1 coordinate 2,788, forward strand.
TCTTTTACCCATTTATTTCGGTTTACGTGATTACAAAAGAAAATTGAAAGGGATTACATGAAGTGTATCATAAGGAACATCAAGGATGGTAAACAAAACAGTTTGTTTTGTTGAAAGAAAAAAACAGTAAAGAGGGGCCAATGAGCACTGTCTCAGAAGAATTTTAATAACTGGCTAAGGCTAACCCTCATCCCTAACTAATCCCCAACCATAACAAAGGATATAATCGATACAATACAATACCATCAGCTAATCAGAAAATATCTTAAGAGACAGTGCGCATCAGCTGGAAAACAGCATCGAAGAAATGAAAACACTAGTCAATTTCATTGCTAGGTATGAAAATTACATTATTAACCCGTTTATCACAAGCCCGTTTATTCGAACTGGTCTCGCAATTTTACCAGACCAATATTCAACACGATTAAAATACTATACACCAAGTTTTCAGTGCATTACTAGACAATTACAATTCAGTATAAATTCCCAAGCTAAATACATCAATTTATCTAGACGTCTTTAGTGGCAGTAAGATTTAACGATTGATAAAGCACTACGCATCTGGGCATGGAAAGTAATTCCTTAACCTCTTTGTCAAATTGGGAGAAAATCATACTCGTTTATTTTGAAGTTTGTTTATTTGCTGGAAGTCACGATTTGATAAAGGTTCGATGTCTCACAAACTGATAGTGTAATGGTTAGTTTAAAATTGTAAATGGCTGTTTGAGAGTCTGCTTCCCATGTGCTTTCAATGATTTTAAAATTTATACAAAATTATTAATTTAGATGCTTCGCAAGATCGTTAGAGCTTCTTTTCAGCGCTTGCACACATTTAGTATGTGTCATTCTGGGATGAAAGGTTTTCATAGTCTACCAGACTGTTTGTCATTCGATCGGTAACAAAAATTGTAAGTGAATAGTTTGTAGTTTATGCTTGTTACTCGAAAATATTTGGGGAATATTTTGGAACTCTTTAAAAAAGGGCCCCAGTGTACCGCAATGAAAACCAAAATTACATTCGGTTCGGTCTTACTGCACCTTGTAACTAAGGGTTTAAAAGTGCGTTAAGAGCACGGAGACCTAGGGATAGGCTCAGTTGATAATAACCGCTACTGAAAGTATCCCAGTGTGTAAAAGGCAGTAAGAAAAACAAACATATTTCATAACATTAAACTGATCTTGGGATGTTCCAAAAAAGGTCCATAACTTACAAACAACAAGTTAATAAAAATAATACCAAAGAAATCGATACAAGGTAGTTTAATCGAATGTCAGAAATCATCAAAGTACGTCCAACGGACATAGAATATAAACAATTAAAACAGTATTTACTATTAAATGCTAGTGTTTTAACCAATGGAATCACAGCGAATAAGTAACTTATGATGAGTAATTTTTCTGCAGAAAAACTTTATTGAAAGAAAAAATTAAACCACGCCCAGCGTGTTTTAATACAACCGATGATGGTATTCTTATGTACATCACATACCATAAAGTTTGAGAACGATTTATAGTGATATGGTAAAATTGAAAGGATGAATTCTCTACAACAGTGGATGTTATTCCTGTTCACACCATCGAGTTATCCTCCGCTTATGCTGGCCCTTTTCATTCATCACACTAGGTCCCAACTTCTCTTTCAAAGACAATACTTTGAGTGGACCGTTAAAAACAAGTTAAGCAATTTACAAACGACAAAGACTGGATAGTGACGGGAGTGTAACTTCAAAGATGAGGTTCAATTGTTTGGCATGGGCTGAACTCCATCGATTCGGGCAGAAAATTGCAAGGGTAGAACTGACGTCAGCCAACACATCGCGCACAAATACTGCAACATCCTCAAAGGGTAATAGTTCCCTGCTCTTATGGTACTTTGATAATGCTTTAGCTTTCTTATAAGAAGGTAAGGTTCTATTAAGACCTTCCTTAAGTCAAATACACCGTTGAACCACGTGTACCGAGTATGTAAATTACTGCTATATAAATGGTAATGTTACTTTAGTTAAAATGATTAACTATCAAAATGCAAGATGTAAATATTACAATAAACACAGACAACAGTGTAGACCTTTCTTTGATAAAGTAAAAACTTGGAATTAATACAGTAGTTAACAAGACCGACAACAATGAGACTATGTAATATGTATATTCCTTACCTATAAAGACTAAGATGAAATGCAGTGACACAGGTGAGTGATTATTTGCAGATCTAAAATGTATGATTATTTGCTTTTAAAGCGTAAAAGAACTCAATAAAACCTGTTCCAAATAGTAAGGAAGTGGAAAGATATGCAAAAGGGCAATCCATCATCATCATGAACAATACACACGGTTATGTTATTTTGCGTTAACATTAATTTAGTTATTGACCCCTAAAAGTATTAATGAACAAACAATTTATATTGAGCAACTTTTTTAACAATATGTAAAAGAGAAAATCATTGTAAATTAATCAATCATTTGAACGTAACAAGCAACTTTTCCACGTACCTCATCATCTCTTGTAAACATTTTACCAATTTTAGTTAACAACCAGCCCTTGCCTTCGTGGCTCATATCGTGCCAACACGTCTTTAGAGTGTGATGCACATAGAGAAGTAATGTGCAGTATGCAAAAAATGCCCGTACTCTGCACAGACCTCAAAAGTACGAGGTTTGTTGTAAAAATAATCTACCTTTTTGTAAGGGCCGCCAATTGATCAAACTTGAGATTTTAAGACTTGGAAGAATTGTAGCCTATAGCTGCACGAAAATATGTAATATCAAATTGAATCGAGTTATTTTAAAGGATAAAGTAATCAACCCAATTACGATGGATGGACTCGGACCACAACGAAATACAATATCTTTGGGACATGCCTACCTTTTCCGTGAAGTGGGGGGGGGGGGTAGACGGTTCACTATCTGACGTTACCAAGTCGGTGAACTGTTGAATTTTTAGGGACTAGTACCCGAACATGTTCTAACATGATATAAGCAAAAAGCTTAAAGTTCCTCTCTTTTTGGAGGAAAATGAGTCGTTCTCAAAATGACATTTGGGTGGTTTTTTGAAAACCAGTGAAGAGTGGGGGTAGGTGGTTCACTGTCTGACGCTACCAAGTTGGAGATCTGTTGAATTTTTTAGGGAATAGTACCCGATCATGTAACAACATGATATAAGTAAAAGCTTAAAATTCCACTCTTTTTGGAGGAATAAGAGTCGTTCTCAAAATGACATTGAATGGTTTTTTGAAAACCAACTAGACCGGTTTCTGTTCTCTTGCTCTGTACGGCGGAACTTCATCAGTAGTAGCCTTTAAAACATTGGCTAGGTTCGTCATGAGATTTATAATGCAGCTATAAGCGCACACAATAAAGTGTCGTCGTATCCTCCTGTTTCGTCCGACTCTGCAGTAAAACTTGATTACACAAGTAAATCCTTTAGATTTGGTGTCCTCTCATAGGGAAAAAATGGTCGGGAAAAACTTGAGCGGGATTGATGCGAATGTACGCAAAACAATATCCCAATGCTTTTCAAGCTTGCTTTTAAATGCCTTGTTCTTATAGATATTTGGGTGTGCGTTGTTTTGAGCCTGAGTTAGTGGAGGTGCGCCCTACGTCTGTAGTCAATGCCTTTAATGGCCGACTGCGCCGACTTCCTCCTACGTGTTTAATTCTGAACATTTATCTGTGAATGGAATCCTGTTTCTTTTGCTGCACAGTCCGGCGTATTGCCGTATTTTGCCTTATGGATCCTTTGTGGCTAGTGGTGAATTGTGCAGAATATCGATCAGGTTACTGAATATATATATATATATATACGGTTATTTTGTCAAGTTAAATATTAAATAAAACAATTGAAGCATCACAAGGGGGACAACTATACAATACATGGAACATTATTGACGTTAACAGCACTGTAGTAAGGACAATAAATTTGAGTAGCAGGTAGGTTGGTATGATTGTAATATTCAACGATCATCTATTAGAGAAACTTGGAAATAGGTCTACTCAGATTCCTGCCAACATTTCAAATTCTCATCTTTATGTACTGCTAAAACGTAAGTGTTGGTAAAGTATGACAGTAAATACCCTAAAAAGACCCGCCCCACACAATTCCAGCTATCTCTTTCTTCATTTCTTGTGTCTATATTACTTCCAGTACCACCTTATTTCCCGTAATTGTCCACTTCTTCTGATTCATTGATATTATTATCTTCACCATCATCCAGGGTATCATCTCAAATTCTTACGCCAATTCGCCGGGCCTAGAAGAGAAACAAGTTACAAAGATTAGCCATGACGATTAGCCACAGATGGTAAGCACTAACTAAAACACCAGGATACAGCACATTGTATTGGTCTTGTTTGTTTGTGCAATAAAGGCTACACATCATTTTTTTCTATTTTTCTGTACCCACCGGAGATATCAACAGCGATCGCGATAACAAAACCAATCTATAAACGTTCTTCCCCATGGGCGGATCCAGAATTTTTCAAAAGTATTGGGGGTCCAAGTAATTATTGAATCCTTGACACAATCTAAGTGAAGCGCCGTCACTGGTTGGCGTTTAGCTTACGCCAGTGTCGTCGCCAGACATTGTTGGTTGGGTTACCACCGATGATGTGGTAATGCTACCTCACTGAAACTTCCATATGTTTGCGTAAATTGCACCCTTTCTTAGGTAGCCTGCGTTTGTGTACAGCAATGGGGATCCTTCCTTTGTCACTACATAAAGGTGCCGTCCTGGAGGAGGGGTCTAAGGGGAGAGGTCCCCTCCCCTTTGAGAAATTTTTGTTTCTTTAAGGTTGATTAGATGCCAAATGGTGCTACATGTAGGATATTTTGGGAGCTGAATACATATGATTGGAAAATGTCCATAATTTAGTGAATTCTAATTTTTGGTTAGGTGAAAGGGGAGACTTTGATGTTTAGGAGAAGAATACGTTGTCAACAACACTCCTGAAGCCTCCTCTCATTTGATACTGTACTGCCTTCTATTTGGGATTATTTTTTAACTCCCAAATACGTGCGGGGAGTCCACAGAAACATTGTTTGACTGTTACCCAAATTTTTCTTTTTGCTTCATTTTGCATTATGGGGTATATAAGGCTGGCAGATGCCTGTATAGGGCCTCCCGGAAGCTCTGAAACAATTACATGAAATGGGGCAACGACATAATGCTTACAGTAGAGTTCTTACGGTTTGACATGCAACATGTTGTGTGATTGCCGGCTTGGGGAGAGGTTTAAGGGGAGGGGTGTCCCCTCCCCCTTTAAAATTTTTGAAGTATTGGGTGTCCTTACATGTAATCTGGTGCCACATATGATACCTTTTAAGTAAAATTTTCGGTTAAATTGTATACGTATTTTAGGCACTAAACAAAAACGGCACCAGTGAGGGGACCCATAACCCAATGGCTGCCGAAATACGCCACTGAATGTTTATTACCTGACATCCAAATAATAATATAGAGTATGATGCCGAACACTTTACAACTATCGTATTTTTACTAATTTTGAACCGACGAAAATCGAGACCAACACCTTTCAGCAATGGGATATTAGACCTCCCTGATAGGTATAGCAAAAGGTTTGAAGGATTTACAAGCGCGTTTCAGAATGCTTTTCAGTCGTAAGTGTATTTACGACCACCATCTTTACCGATAATGGCTGCGAGCGAAGTGTTCGGTAAAAATTTCTGAAAAATGTATTGCGGTAAATTCGCACTTTCAAGTTCCTACCTTCCACATCATGCTGATTAGATTGAAACGTAGCATATTGATGCAAGGCCCCTACAGATGTCTGGAGATGATTTTTTTTCTTTAATTGTTGTGATCAAACAGTACAGGTACCATTTGTAATTACCTTCATAATGGTCATGAGATGGAACGCAAACCGTGACGCATGCGCGCGAAGTGCGTCGAATTTTTTTGTCACATAAGATTTCCATAACAAAACCTGCATTCTGAATCTGCATCGAGACACTCTCAATTGCCGAAATAACATACATGCCACTCAAAAAGCAAGTCTTTTACCTGGTAATTCGTAAACAGCTTTTGACTTTTGCTGCTGTGCTTCTCTGGGAGTTGCTATCCGAAGATATTGATAATGAGAACAACATTGTAGTAAGGCTGGAAGCTCGCGGAGCGCGCGAAAATTTTGATAGTTTGCAAAGAATTTGCGAAAATTCTGATAGTTTGAGAAACGTTTGTGATAGAAAATGATTACCATAGATCCATCACTCTGTCGAAACACACCTCACCCTACCCCCTACAGAAATCTACAGCTTAAACGACTTTGGGGATCATTTTAAAAATTTTCAAAATTTTTGATGTAGTTTCTGATTGTTACACCATTTCAGCAGGCTACTTCTGGTGAATACGGAAGAGCAACTACGACTGTCGTAGGTTCTCTCTGGAAAACATTTTTTTACTCCTGACAAAGGGGGGGGGGTCCGGACCCCATTGCGCGTCGTATTTCGGGAAAAGGGGGTCTGGACCCCTTGGACCCCTTCCCTGGATCCGCCCATGTTCCCTTGCAAACGACCTGCCCGTCAAGGTCTATAAAACTCCATTAAATAATCTGATTACTTTAAAAGGATACACTATCAAAGGAATGGCAAGGTGTATAGTTGTTATTTTTTTTTCTTGGCGGTTATGGAAAAATATTCCCCTGCTTCTACGTAGCGTTATATAACTAAACCATTCTTACATCACAGGCGATCTTGACTTCCACAATTGTACTGTCATGTTGTGAATGAGTGAATGAAAACATCTTTTCTATTATATCGTTACCGTATTAGTAAGTCAAGTTATATAAAAAAAAATACAATTTAGTGTAACTTAATGGAGAGCTCAGGGACAATCGTACTGTAATGACATGTGATGAGACGGTGTATACATAAGTTATATCAAACTTTGTCATTTGCCATCAGTCCAAAATTCAAAGAAACAGCAGTGAGGTCCTGATTTCAAATCATGTGCCAGTGATGTTCATTGAAGGTTAGTTAGTTAGATGAGATTTTACGGCTCAGTTTGTACCAATTGGTTTAAGTCAAGCCGGCCACGGCCTTTTTTCCGGTAGTGGCTCACTGGCTTGTTTTCCCTGCTCCATTGCTTATGCTGAGCACCAAGCACAATGGCAGTAGGTCCCTTTTTAAAGTCTTTGGTATGACCCGGCCATGATTCGAATCTCCGACCTTCTGGCTGCAAGTCGGATGCTCTAACCACTTGACCATTCAGTCGGTCTGTTCATTGAAGGGGTAATCATTGAAGGAGTAATCATATACAAGATAGATTTAGTAAATATGAATCAAAGCAGGAGGATGGTATGGTAATAAAGCTTTTGAGTACTAAGGCAAGATGTACATATGTAGCAAACACTGCCTCAGAATTTTCTTCCCTGACTCTCCAACGAATAAAAGTTATATACTTCAGGCCAGTAGTCATACAAGGTAATGGAAGGGGCGGAATGGCTTCCAGGAGGGCGAAAATATTTTCAGGGGGCCAAATGAGTACAAATATATCAAGTCAATGGCAACTTGAAACTTTTAAGCGGGAGAAACATCTTTCAGGGTGGGGGGGGGGGGACTTCGCCCCCTCGGCCCCCTTGGCTGCGGGCCTGATATACCTACTGAAACCTGAATGTTTTCGTTCCAGCACAAAGTTTGTGATCGTAATTTACTCAGGAATCGTTATTAATCATGCATTAAATTCACGAGAAGAAAACTCCCAAATATCTTTTGCGATAATGTCCCTTCAGTGTTTATGCGACAAAAGCTCTCACGAATTGCGGCCATTTACTTTTCAATGCAGCCTACAATACTTTAAATTTATAACCCTGGTTCGTTACTTTTCTTAGTTTTACTTATGAAGCTTTGCCAAGAATAACTTGATGGCATACACCTTTTACATATTTAATTTTTCCTCCTTTTATTTGGGGGTGACATTTGTGGAAGTAGTCAAAAGTTAAAGGTTGAACATCGACAGGAAAGGGGCTGCCAAAGCTTACAACGTGAAGTGCTACAACGTGAAGTGGTGGATCCACTTCAGCCCAGGTTCTCAACCTTTTTCTATCCACGGACCCCTTTGTGATAACGGAAATGTTTGGAGGACCCCCAGACAGTGATTGCCGGCATGGGGAGGGGTATAAGGGGATGGGTTCCCCCTCCCGTTTTGGAATTTTTTGAATATTTGAGGGTGCTTGGAAGCAAAATGGTGCATTATGGGACTTTTGAAGTAAATTTATGTTCAAGAATTTATTTTTAGAAATGCAGTTTTCTTGGGCCTAAAATGCAGTTTTTCTAGGGCTGGAAGTATTGTTAGACATACTTGGAAATTCTTACTTTCAAATAAGAATGTACAAGTATGCATAGCACAATGTCATTTTGGGGAAAAATATATTTCCCATTAAATTTTAATTTTAAAACGATGAGTTGTCAGATACAAACTGGTTGGTTCTGCATGAGGTCAGGAAAATAAGGGGTTTCTTTGTCGGATATGGCTGCAAATGGCACTGTTGTTTTGTCAAATCCAAGTTTAGTTGTAACTGTACTACTGCGTTTCATCTTTGTTAAAACGGAATGAAAAATCGTAAGTGTATAGCCTTGTAAAAACCAAAGTAGGCTACTATTGGACTTCAGACCTCATTTAGTGCAGATGTTGCTCAATAGCTTCCTCATGAGTCATGTAATTAGTCTTTATTTAACTATATCTCTTGTTCCATTATTCAGGAACCTCTTCAGCTTTTGCGGACTCTTATTTTTCTCACGGACCTCCTGCGGACCCCTTTGCCATCACGGACCCCCAAATAAATATCACGGACCCCTTATGGGTCCGTGGACCCCAGGCTGAGAAACATGGCACTATAGGACAGTGGGTTAGTCTGCTGCACCCTTCTTATGTAAAAAAGCAACGCTCTCGTCACCTTTATTTTGGCCTAAATAGCTGTTTGCGTGATTCAGTGCTTTGTCGCTTGTGTGCTGTGATCAGATTTTCTCCATGTACATTTCATCCAAATCGGTTGCTCAGGTTACATTCTTCTACGTAACCTGTCTATGCTCTTAGGAGAACTTTTGAGGGGTGCAATTAATTGTGAGAAACTCATTGCAAAAGCACTGCTTTAGCTTCAAGACACGAGAGACTAATAATGACAGCAACGGTAAGAGAACCAGAATGCAAAAATGCATTGAGGTTTCGATGATGTATTTTATTGCAAATAATGCCATGTTATCCCATTTCTTTCAGTCACTGGTGAAATATGCTATCTTAAGGTGTTCGAAAAATAGTTTTGTGTTAATATTTGAGCTTGGGAATTCTTGCAGGGGTGTGAGTGGGTTCCTTCAAAAAAAAAAGGAAAAGAG
>WURT03109025.1:0-12130 GCA_009936505.3 Holothuria glaberrima
CCCAGTAATAGAGGACAATGCAATGACGTAGATTCAAGTGTAATACGAAGCGGCGGTTATTATTGAACACTAACAGTGAACACTAACAGTGAACACTAACAGTAAACACTATTAAAATATTTTTGCAAACTATTTCATTATTTTGATCAAATGGAAAGGTACACACATCAGTCTGCTCAGTCAGGTCAGTCTGGCCTATCTTTTCCCATATCCTTGCCCCTAGTTTAGAGTACTTAAAACTATTTTAGTGTACAAAAAGGATTTCAAGTTGCTGCCTCACGTTTATCTTAGCCAATACTACTAAAATAATGTCAGAATTTATTTTGTTATGTCCAATAAAAATTCCTATATTCCTCAATGATCGCAACAGACATTTCGTTTTTATGCCTTTTATAGACTACACTGAAATTCAGCATATTAAAATGTGGAACAAAAATTGATTTAATGATATAGGAATAAAATGGTATTATTATCAAAAAATCGTACTTTAAGGTAAAAAATGGTCGCAATACTCCTTCAGACACGAGCCCAGAATGTGACTCAGACTTGTTTTTTTATATTTACTTCATTAAATAAAACAAAAGAATTTCGAATGCCTCGTATGAACTGGGGGACTCAGTGGCGTAACCAGCAGGGGGCAGGGGGATGAGTGACCCCACATAATTTTTGGGGACGCGATGGACGATGTTGAAAAAATGAAGGAGAACAAAAAAAAACGGCGACAGGAGGGAGGGATCAAGGGGTGGCGCCAGAGGGGGGGGGGGCAGGGCGGCTATAGCACCCCGTCGGGGAAGGCTGTCTCCCCGTCGGGGAGTCTTAGTCGACACGAAAAAGTATGCAATCCCCGACGGTGACTGGTATACCCGACGGTTTACCTGTTTTTGCTCTCAAGGGGACAATTTCTTTAATTAGAACCCAAACTTTTCGGCGCGCAGGGCGCGCTAAAGAGTCACACCAGTTTCTTCAATGCTTCTATTCAACACTGCTAGATAGCTTAAGTCCTTTCAACCCTACCAAATGACATTTAGAGTACACAGGTTGTCCAGAAGCCGTTAATTTCATGCCATATAACAAAGCCTAGTTACTGTTCGCTTGTGTGTTTCATGCGGTAGGTCAGTTGGTGAGCCACTCCCGGAGCAAAGTTTGGTTATTTCATTGGGCTTCTTCGAATTCCCTTCTCACAGCCCCCCCCGACATAGGGGCTGTCGGAAACTGAGGTAGCTGGCATGCCCCCACCCACTGTCGGGAAAACTCTGTCTCCACCCATGATCGGTTTACTTATTTTGGCTTTCAACAGGGTCATTTCTGCGATAAAACCCCAAATTGTCGGTACGCTTTGCCCACTCTTCCCCAGTTCTGTTACTTATAGCTAATAAAGTACAAACCCTTTCCATCTTTTCAAGAACACATGAATGTTTGTAAATGTCAGGCATTTCATCTCATTTCGTTAAACTTAGTAAATGTTCTCTTGTGTTTGTCGTGCGATACGGCTAGTGACTCGAGGGGGGAAGTTCTATGTAACTTGCGACCGATAGGGACCAACTGCCTGGACAATTGACCAATATAGCCTTTAAATAAGTACAGACTCTTTTTGGTGTAGGCTTACCCAAAAAATTTTCGCGCTTTCGCGCGCTTTTCAACACTTTAGCATATACAAATTTTATGCAATATATATCTCGCAATGGCATGGTATACACAGGTTTTCTTCAAATCCACTACACAGACCCCTTGACGGCATAATGGCTGTCGGGGCTTCGGGTCGCTGCCCGCGTCTGGTCCCCCGCTGGGCAAATCCTGGCGCCACCCCTGGAGTGATGAGAAAGTTTCCTTCTTATTATTTGACTTGTATATGTGTTATGAAGCAATGGATTTAAAAATGGCAGCTGGATTTTTTGGAAGCGGCAACTATTTTTGAGGGGCGGTCATTTTCACTCGGAGGGTGGGTCGCCTCTTTTAAACCCCCTGTGGAGAACACTGGGATCTAGTATAAAAAGGCAAAGTATAGCACCACTTTGCATCGAAGACCTTCGAGATGGCAAAACAATTCATAAGGGGAGGGCGACACCCTCCCCTTATTCCCCCAGGACGGCGGTCAAGAATGGGGATAATGAGTCGATTTTGCCCCGCCCACACCAAAAAAACTGGCTACGACCCCGGGGACTACTTAAAAACACTCTTTCCATTAATTACTGTTAAAATTAATTGAATTTTAACCCTTAATAAAATTCCATATGCGATTCTTGTCTGATTCAGAAAACGACACATGAGCAGTGACTTGCGTATATGGTCTAATTTTAGTCTTCAGTGATTTGCGAATGCTTGCAACGTCTGGGAATTGCCTCCACAATAGAATGATTCCTTTTGAATACACTACGACCACTTGCTGGTTTGGCAAATAAAAAGTAAACGTGTCTAAGGGTTGAGAGATAAGAGACAATGGGTGTACACAATTAGCACCACTTCTATCAGAAATTAACTATTCCCCGCCACGTAACAACAATTCTGATCGATATATTCACACGGTGGCTTAAAATCCTGCTGAAAGCATTTCTTAATTCCCTTGGATTCAGTGGAAGGGACTTATCAGAACTGGGTAATGAAATCGATATTGGTAGAAAAGGCAAAGTGGATGACAATTAAATTCCGTACTTATTGCAGGGTATGACAAGTCACATCCAAAACACAATTATATGGACACAAAAGTTTACTGGATACCGTTCGCTTTTCTATCCGTTGTCATATTGCTTTTAACGACGTACCTCATCTTGTCTGGTGAGTATGCTAAGCTGTGATTCACTGTAAGGTGCATAAACACTAGCAATCATATCGCTCAGTTAACAGACTTTTCCACATAAATTTTCTGATGTTCTGCTGTTTTCATTTAAGCAGAAATGTGTTTTCCTTTTACAGACGATTTGTACTGCTAAGATAAAAGATGCTGCTTAACATGTATTTCTTGCTTATCATAGAAACCAATTTCTTTTGTGTTCATTAACCAAACTTGACTGTACTTTTGAAATTTGTTGCAAACTTGGAAACATCTGTACAGTATTTTTGTGGTTCTCTTTATACATAAATATACTGTCTATTAAAAAGCACAATCAGTTTTTATCATTTAATTAAAGGTTTGCCTGCCCCATCCTCCCAACAAAATAAAGTGTTCTGTAAACTTTAAGATTTTAACAGAATTGTCAGCAAATTTGCATTTCTTCTTAAAGGGTCTGTATTTAGTTATTAGAATCACAGAAATGTTGGTTGGTTACACATTAAAAAAATATTAGGTGTTACTATCAAAGCTATGATAAGGTACTAATGGCATATGAACTTCATTGCAGCAAACTAAATATCTCAAAAAATCACGTTAAAAATATCCGCAAATTTACAGCTTTATAACGTAATGCAGCATTATATTTAAGACAGGGGAGCTTATTTGTGTTAGAAATTTCCTTACAAATGATGCTTGATGTTTTGCATAATTTGTTCTTTTTATTTTTGTTATCAAAAACTAGTAACCTAATTATTTACCTTAATTGAAATGTCATCAACCAATACATTTGTAATCTTTGTATTATTTAATTTTAAGATAAACATTGCATGGTACAAGACTAGTTTATTCCAATTTCGAAATTTCTAAAAACCTAATTGGAAGGAAAAATTGCAAGCTCAGTAATAATCCAAACAAAAGAAAAAAGTAAATCAGTTTAAAGTCAAAGTAAAAAGTACAGAAGGCTTTTAGTTAACAGCTCGTTGTGCTGGAGGACGCTGGTTCGAATCCTGCTTGAGCATAAGTTTTCTATTCATACATTATCATCCTCTTTTAGTTTAACAAAGGGGCTGTGTTAGAGGAAAAATAGCCTAAGGTCTCTGTGCGACTATTCAATATAACGTTGAGCTATTGCAGACCCTGCCCATGACGTACATAACCATTGGAGCATGTTTGCAAATGGATAATTGTCTGCAACAGATGAACTTCCTCCAAGGGCATTTCATGCAAAACTCCAGAGGAGCCATGTTCATAAAATAACTGAAAGGAAATATAACGCAAAAACAACGCTAATTAAATAAGTACACCGTAACCAGTGATTTCAGTGTATTTGAAAAGTATACGAATCGACGAAATCAGGCAACTTGTTGGATAGAGAGAAAAAAGTTAGCTGTAAATGTTAAGGACAAACGCACGGTGTTTTGGAGCTACGTTCAAAAAAAAAAAAAAAAAAAAAAAAGGCTGTCTGGTATGTGCCAAGTATAAGATCTTTATTCTGTCTAGAAAAAGAATTGTTGAATGCAAGTAATATACGGGAAGCAAATTGTAAAAGTTCTTGCAAACATTTCCACACTGATTTTACTAATCGCTGAAGGATTTAGTTAGCAGTGGCCATCCCATCCCGTTACGAAAAACGAATAAGGATATGATTTTTTTCCCTTTTCATTCTGATGGAAGAAATTTTCAGTGTAACGTTGTTCATCTTCAGCATAGGACTACAGTATAGAAGATGTGAGTCTTACGTAAAGAACGTATACTTTACGAAAAGGAACGCTGGTAGAGATCCAGATAAAAAAAGACAAAATAGATGAGGGGATCAGAATACAATCCGTAGTAATAAGAAAAAGCTGACAGATGAAGGGTCAATGCGGTTACAACTTTTGAATTGTTCTATTGATTAGCCTACAAGAGGACCATTTTTATTTAATATTTAGCTTGGGACTGAATTCGGTAATACAGACGGCCTCTTAAACTTATCTGTGCATAGGATCACCGTTTTGAGTGTTGAATGTGCTAATAATGTAATGAAATTCCTGCCCATTTTGCTTTTAGGCCTTTGCGGTTATTGAAAACGAATTTTTTTAATCTTATTAGCAAAGTGTTTATTAAATCGTTTTCCTAAAACTATGGATGTTTCTGCAATATGCTTAAGCTCAAAGTTACAAGCAATGCACTCTATACAGTAAACAACTTCTGTTATCAAACGTGATCCTTTCTAAATCTAACATTACTTACAAATTCCGTCATCAATACATGTATACGTCAAGAAGTGATCGGATTTAAAGTGATGTTGCTTGTTCGAGAATAGGGAAATGCACAAGATCTAATGCCTTTCTTCATTTTTCAATACACTAAATATGCTAATCATGAATGAAGTTGTTTATGTAGTTCTGAAAGTGGTAGTGTAAATGTCACAATATAAAGAGACGGTGCAAAAACAGTAAAAATCTGCAGGCTATTTTCAAAAAAAAAAAAAAAAAAAAATCTCATTACAACCACCTTAAACCACGCCTATCACAACACTATGCATATTCAATGAATCATGCAGCTGCATCGAAGTACTGTGCATTTTGAGCTTGTATTGAGGTTGTTATACATGCAGTATCTGGGAATAGTATGACCTTGAAGGTAGTATACTGCACATCACACTTGAATTTTGGAAACAAAAGCATGTATTTTCATCGTAATACTCGTGTTAATAGATTTCATCCCCTAACACTACTCAAGAAAAGACACTTGCATACTAACGCTACTAGCGATACTTACGCTATTACCGTTAGTACGCAAGGGCTACTAACAGTAATTAGTTACACCTGTACACTTGTGTACTTCCCCGCATCCAACGTATCTGTCCTTGAGCGGTACATGCAGGTACATATCTACATAAAATCGGGGAGCAACTCCCTGGTAAAATGAACAACGAAACACTAATTGGAGAAAAATGTGTCACGAGTGCAGACGCCGATCACTTGAGAGGGGAACTTACCTACAGTATGACAATCAAAACCGAAATAAGTAAGCTACAATTTCTTACCTCCTTAGTCGTGGTGAAGTTTCAGGGAAATCGTAGGACTCCATTTGTTTGCTTTTGTGAACAATGTTTTTTCCGTCGATTAATTTCGACTGTTGTTGATGGTTTACCCAGGAGTTTCCAACATGTGAAGGAATTTGTGTCTGTTGAATCAGAGCTTCCTGGTTGAATCAAGACAACTGTGTACATTTCAGGTGGGACACATAACAGGGAAAGTATGACTTGCCATGAAGGGTAAGCATCTCAGATGTCAGACTCAAAGCTGGTACTCTTGACCGTTGAGGATTTGAATAACTTAAGAATTCTTCAATATTATTCCTCGGAGGTGGTACTCACATATTATATCAAGGGCAGTCTCGTGGGTTAATACTTTCTTTAAGTATGCCTTCAGAATCATGCAAAACACTCTTCGGTGATCACTAAAGCTCCCTCTACAAATTTCAGGTAGCAACTCTAGCTGAAACCTACTAATTAGGGATCCAACTAACCGACGGCAATTGCCTTCGGTGCCCTCCCGCGTTGCCGTGATGCCCCCCAAAATCGAGGCAACCTACGGCAGTAAACTGCCTTGCCCCTATTTGACATTGCCGTAAGTGCCCTGCCCTTTGGTCAGCCATAGCATCCCCGGGATATTATGCTTACTGTGAGTAGTAACAATTAGTTCAATCACGGAATTATATGCTATGAATAAAGAGTCAAATTGTTCGTTGTCATTCTATGAGAGTGATGATATTGTAATAAAAAGTTACTCATTTCAATACTCTTTCTAGAAAATGCCTTAGTGCCCTGACTGAATTTGGAGAGTTGCCTCGGTGCCCCCTTCCCTTGGTTGATCAAAACTGCCTAGGTGCCCTGCGTTTTGGGCAAAAATCCAAAGCGGGTTTATGTGCCCCCTCCCCAATTTGCCTTCTCGATTCTTAATTCGAGGCCTACAACTAATCCCTTTTGTGGTGTTATCGACTAGCTCTCAAGGGCTGTAGTCTTTTCTGAAATTAGTCAGGTGGGCTTCAACGGATGAGAAACTTGTCCCCCAACTTTCCAGAGTATGAATAAATTGCAGCTGTACAAGGTGTGATAAACCGAATGCAATGCGATGATTGTTCCAAGTATGAAAGTTTTATATTCTAGGGCAAGGAAACCGCAGTTTGAAAAACTGATCGACTGTGACAAAATGGTAAACTTATTCCAGACCTAAAACATGGAAACTAGAGGAACGGGCTTATGAAAAAATTAATAAAATGAATAACTGGTTGGCGAATCACAAAAATAAATCGTAAGCAGTGCTATTTCTCGAGGTTATCCTCAACTTGAAAATAATATTGAGTGACTGATTAAAAAAACTGAGCTAAAATTAAAGGTTATTGATGGGTTTGGCAACACAAATATTGGCAGCTTCATATCTGATCCATGTATTATGCAAATTGCGGTATGATATTAATTTAATAAACCACCTTCGTTTTTCTTTCTTTCGATAAGGTCACATAAGGACCAGAAAAGTAAAAAGGTATGTAATTTTGTAGTTAAAGTTTACAAAGATGTACTTAAAAGAATGCAAGAACAGTTCCAAATGTTAGCGCTTTTTATCTTTGATAAAAGAAACATAATTACAACTGCATGCCTTTTCGTATTATGGTAGGGAATTAAGAACTACGATTACCCTACTACCTGCGTCGAGTAGGTATTACAGAATTAACCTCCATACAGCATGTCAGAACAGGTTTAAGTATGGGAAGCCTTCATTTAAACACAATTTATAAAAAAAAGCTTTAAAATGGGGGCATTTATGAAAACTGTAGATTGAGATTGGCGTAAACTTCGCACGATTGATAGAGATAATATGATCCTGTACACACATTTTACTAATAAACACACCTTTTTTACCACTTAAAAGGTAAGAAAAAATTGTTTTTTTGTTTTAGAGATTAGGCCAATTAATTTTTAATACAATGATTCCTTTCAGTTTTATGCCTAAACTTTACAACCCTTTACAAAAAATAGTATTTCCACTGGCTTAAGTGCAAGTTTTTACTTTTTAAAATTTACAAAGAAATGTTTTGATATCATTCCGTAACTCTGAAACCTAAAGCAAAACAAAAGTGCACCGTGCTAATTTTGTCGGGCAACTTCCTTTAACGTACATTTGAATTACCAGAAATTCCCCTCATTTTTTTCAACTGCGACTTTTTGGCCTCCTCTTCCCCGAATTTTCTTGCCATTTGGACTTTCCGTTGCCTACTAGCGGTGGCAAATAATGGCTATATCCAAAAGTACAGAGTTATTGCTAACGTCAAGATACAAAAATCCAATGGTAAATGCCATTTTCTGTATATTGCCAATGATACCATGATACTCATGGTACAGTAACATGGTGATGTTCCTTAAAAGAAGGGTCTAAGCTCAAATCAAGTTTTGATATATTAGAGGGGGTACGTATTCTAAGCAATCTGGTGAAATTCCCGTTGAAATCCGACATGTGGTTCTCAAGATATCAGCAGATCAAGTTGTCACATTTTCAACAGAAAGTGAACTTGAAGCAAGCACATATAGTTATATTACTCCTACTTGCCTCAAGCTCACTTTGGGTCACAAATGCAGTAACTTCTTTTTTTGATATCTCGAGTAATACATGGGCGATTTGAATGAAAGTTTTACCAACATCATAGATTTAGTTCCCCTTTAACATATGAAAAGTAAATTTTTGCTTGAACCCTTCTTTTAAGGGAGCACAGTCCTTCCACTTTATGTAAACGAAAGGCTACGATTTTAACACTTTGAGTCTTCAAAATGTAGGGAGGAGGGGCTTGTTGTTCGCCCGGAAAACTTCTACTTTTTTGGTTACATTGGTTTAAAAATTGTCATATTAAAAGAGGCCGGTATGGCAATTAATGCATCAATCATCAAAAATGCATTTTCAGGGTTTATTGCAACTAAATGTAAACATTCTTAGAATCACGATTTGCTGCAACAGGTCGAGTGATGTTCATGCTGCATTTTCCTATAACGACCAACGTCGGAGGGATTCAACGTATAATTCGTATGAGCAAGTCGGAGATGGTTTTGAAATAGTTGATTTCAATGGAGGTAACAAAAATAACTACCAATGTGTACTAAACTTACAAATCTGTTTTGCAATTTAAGCCATCAAACCCCTTTTTGATGCCTTTTCAAAAGAGAAAGAAATTTATGCAATCACTCTGGCGAGTGCACACCCTCTGTAACTATGCATGATTATGCGTGTGTATGCGTGTGTGTAGGTGTATGTGTGTGTGTGTGTGAT
Organism: Holothuria glaberrima; assembly: GCA_009936505.3. Taxonomy (NCBI): domain Eukaryota; kingdom Metazoa; phylum Echinodermata; class Holothuroidea; order Aspidochirotida; family Holothuriidae; genus Holothuria; species Holothuria glaberrima. Next base: position 9,073 of record WURT03109025.1, read on the forward strand.
TGTGGCACTTAGCTTGTAAACACGATATCTCAGAATAGCAAGATAGATACCACTCAAACTTGGTACACAGAATTATATTTAGAGGAAGAATCCGATTGTTTTTGGTGGTCAAAGTTCGTGTATCGTAACCAGAGGTAATAAGCCGAAAACATTGTAAACACAATAATTCTAGGTTTGAAGCATGCGTACTTTTCATACTAGGCATGTGGATGCGTCATAGTCAGAAGATATCTGAATATACACGGGTAAAAATATGGAATTCTTTAAAACTACTTTTTAACACGATATCTCAAGATAGCAATGGTGGACACTTTTTCATACTTGGTATGTGATTTTGTCATATCAAGAGAAGGCTATAGTGTTCAGATGAGGTCAGAGTTCATTTGAGGTCATCAGAGGTGAAACTCCGAAAATCTCGTAAACTATATAGAGAGTGGGTGGTATAATTATAGAGAACAACATTTATTATTTCACAAGCGAAACCGTAACTAATAATGCTCATTTTAAGCACCCAGCCATGAACAGGTGTAAAAGATGTTGTGACTATAGCATGATGAACAAAACTATTCATATAACGAGTTTGTTAATGGCGTAGTGGAAAGTGCTCGTTTTTCGTTATACATAGTAGGCTTCGGTTCGAAACCCTATGGAGACACTTCTTTTTGTTTTCATTTTTTTTTTGTTATATGTGATGGGGGTCGAAGAGCATCTGACGTCAGCACAGAGTAACTTGTTAAAACATAGTAAAATGATATTTTTAAGGAATATTTATTCGAGGGATAAACCTTAGTAGAACGAAACACCCCTTTTCGGCAAGGAATCACTATATAATTTTATTGTATATAGAAATTGCATGAAATACTTAAACTTTAACCGCGTCATTGCATATTAAATCTCCCACTGGATTATTTCTCTGACGTAGAGGAAACAGTCAACAATAAAATTAGGTACAATCTGTTGTCTTGGTAGGCTGGTAAAAGAACAAAGTCACAAAGTTTAAGTTTCATATCTTTACATTTACATGTTCCTATTCAATGGAGGTTTTATATTGTTCCAAAGACCAAGTATGGTGTACAAAACATAAATCTGATACGAATCATTAACTCTGTTTTTATTGAAGAAGGTTATTATATTGATAACATCATTTCTTTCTCTGCACCAATATTTGCTATAAAGGTGAAGAAAGCTTTTCCAAGACGTCACTTTCCAGAATGATAAGCTCAAGCGGCATATATGAATATTGGTACGGTATTTACAACACCGGCGGTTCAGCAGAAGAGGAATGTGTCGTTAAGACTCTTTCAGGTACAGAAACTGTCCTAAATATTATGTATATATATATATATATATGTGTGTGTGTGTAATAGTGAGTTCCAAGTATGCTCCAGTTTAAATATCCAGAAAACAAAAATGATAAAGACGACGAGATTCAGAGCACAATAGTTTATATTTAACACGAATATTTCGGACACTACTGTGTCCTTCATCAGCGTAACAAAAAATGTTGCAAAGTCAGAACAAACAAAATGCGATAGCAAAAACCGTCAAACGCGCGGAGATGTTTTCTCTCCAGTGCGCTGAATTTATACGCACAGACCGCGCGTTCCTGTAGTGAAAAAGCGCGCGCAAGGGAGGAGAATGGCTGCTAAGGGCTAACGGTTGCTAACGGTTGTTAATTTGGGACAACTCAGTGGTTTCAGCTTTTGTACAGTGTAGAAAGGACTTGCTTTTTGATAGAATAGTGGGTTTAGAAAGCCATATCTTTGTTAGGACCTGTAGTATGGGAATTACACTTTAAAAATAACTGTTGTTCGTATAGCTTTCTGCTATCTGTGTCTGGGATTTGTCTTTGACGATAATGCAACGGAGATCTTTAGGAAAATGATTGTGGGCATTGAAGTGAGAAGGGACTGGAAAGCCGTGAGGGGGGGGGGGTTGTTTCTAATTCTTTGTTTATGGTTGTTGAAACGGCTTTTGAACCAATTGGCTTGCTCCGTCAAGCGTGTATATGTATGGTAGTATTGGTGTGACGTTCTACCATACGGACCAACACTACCATAGATAATTTTATTATACCTCAAAAATACCGGAATTCCGGTAATTTGAAAATACCAGAATGGAAAGGTCTTCTAGAATGCAGGAACACCAATAAACGCTTACTTTCATTCATAGACTTTTGTAATATCACCGATAACGTCAACTCCCACGCACTGTGCTGTTGCATATGCTAACCCACAGATTTCCATTTGGTAGGTATCTGCAGGCAACTGTTCTACGTATATGTGGGCCCACACTATGAAGAATGTTCAAGTGGACAAAACCTCGGAATACCGATACACACGTACATCCGTAGTAACGAGCATACCAGTGATGTGGAAAAATGGTTGTAGGGGAAGTACGGCATTTGCGAAGCGTAGAAACCTACAGTTTGTTAGACAGATTTTCTGGACGTTAACGTAATCGCGCATATTACTGAATGGAATACCAATATATTCAAATTTCGAGGTATTACCGGCAATGTAATAACAATATGCATTTAGGCCGACGGTGAACCTTCTGGTCCACTGCGTGTGATGAGCGTAGATATCGTTATTGACCCACAGCCTCCCCGATACTGTGACAAGAAACGGAATAAGTAGCCTACTAGCTACCGCGGACTGAGATTTAAGTTAATTTTTGTGGCAACAGGTTTGTGAGAAGAATCATATGTTGAAATAGGTTGCGCATGAAATAAGTACGCCGAATTTTAAAAGAGGCTCATGAAGTTCTACTTTCCCTGCCAGAATCTCGTTTCAAGCCGTGATCTAGCATAACGTTACAAAGTTCTAGATAGCACATGGTAAAAAATAATTATACTACGTACGTATGTTATGATTATCATGTATGTTCTTATTAATATTACTCACGTACGTAATAACATTACGTACGTGAGTAATATTAAGTAATAATAAGTGATAACTACCATGTACGTGCTTAATTATTAGCACGTAACTACGTGATAGGCCTAGTTATTACGTACGTAATAATTATCACGCCCGTACGTGACTCGTATTGTACG
>WURT03109036.1:0-12129 GCA_009936505.3 Holothuria glaberrima
TCCAAGTGACGTCACCGTTTGGTAGAGATATCTTCTCCATGCATGGTTCTTTTGAACACACTGGGCATAGATCAGTTCCAGGTGCTAACTACTGGGCTCTACCTGACAACGTGTGTAACTTAAATGGGAGAGGGGAAAGGGGAAGAAGGAGTTTAAATAATTATCATAAGTTACCGTGACTTCAATGCGACTTCACCCTTGAGTGGGTACCCTGATATAGTTGTGTTACATTCAGGGTAACACAGGCTACCTAGGGGCCATATGACACTTTGGTTCATCAGTTTATGTGAATCATGGACAAAGTCGCATATAACTATATGGGTACAACTCATCGAAGTTGGTGGTGGTCCATGCGTGCAACCTGGATTTAAAGAGTGGGGATTGGGAGGTCGCTGTAGGCACAATTTCTGTAACATCATTATGGGGGGGGGGGGGGTAATGTGCGTTTAGAGTACCTTTGTACTGACTTTACAGAGACACTTTAGAGAATGCCCAATCAGGGCGTCACCAGGAGTATGCATAGCGAAAAAAAATTGCCACAATGTTTCCCACTGAGATGACCGTATATGACAATTGTCATGCCTTGTTAGAGCACGTGCACATTCTACAGTTTTATACTCACACATTTTTACTACAGTCCAAAATGAGAGGAATTAGAAAACTTAACGGTCAGTTAAAGCACAAGAAGTTTGTTGTCGGGGAATATCTCTTGGACTTACATAAATTTCACTTTGCCAATGCTTGCTGGAAAATTACAGGTAATGGTAATTATAAAACAGATTGGAACCATCAAGATTTTTTGTAGGATATAATGCTACATCGTCGTCACGGAGTCTTAACAAAGATTGAACCTATCTTACACTACGTCGGAAAAGTTGACTGCTTGATTCGAGTAGCGAATAATATTCAGCCACAGCCAGTGATCGTGGAAGACTGGCCCTCGACTCGAGTAGCTAGAAATCCACGCCCTTCTATTCCCTCCGTTGGAAACCCTCATATAATAGTAGCAGTAATATAGCAAGCTATTATGAACTTAGCATTTTGTTCGATGGCTAGGCTTGCAGTCATGCAAAACCAGTGCCTATAGAGAATGCACTGTACTGTCTGTACAGTTCGAATTGGTGAAAGTAGATTGAAGATCATAATTGATGATATTATAACAAACGTAAGTAACTCAGTCAGGTAACATACACACCGGCGACCACAACATAGCAACCGGCGTTCCCCAGATATGTACACGACGCAATTTGAATGTTCCTTACCGTGATATTATTGTGAAGAATCCAGTCATGAAACAGTTGCTGATCGTATCAGTAACGTGGCCAGAAAACAATAGCAGTTTAGGTTAAGAGTCTAAAGCTAAAAGCTAGTGATCATCAAAATATTGGTGTTGCCGGGTTCGAATCCTGGGTCCGGTATGATAGTCAGCGAAATAGTACGGGGAAACGCATCACTTCAACGTTACATGCTAGGAATTAAGAAATAAAGGTTGTGGATCACAATTACGACAGTTTTGTAAATTTTAGGATACTCTACATGTGGGACCCCAAAATATGGGAGCCCGGGACACGTGCCCTGCTGCCCCGCCCTTAATCCGCTAGTGGTCATGAGTAGGTACCGTACGTATTAGGCTGCAAGTATGGTAGGTCATTTAATTACGTCGCTTGTGTCAGGAAGTTCGTCAGGCAAATAGTCAGAAAGTTCAAAAATGAATGATTACCTTGTGATGGCGAAGCCTGAACATGAGAGCACCAAAGGGGGAGAAGCCTCCCAGGGATAAAGGACTCCTTAACTGTCTAAATTTTTAAAATTAAAAATTGTAAAGTGCGATGTCAAGATAAGTAGCGTACAGGGAAACATTTTTAGATATCTTGCATGTGTATCTGGTGTGACTCTGCAAATTTGAAGCAGGCCGCCATGTATGATGGTCATATCAGCCAAAATAGCCAACACACAGGAGGAACGGGGATCTTTAAAAAAAACATAAAGAATAACTTCTTGTTGATGAAATTTCCTAGAATCCAGCATCCACAACAAGTACAAAAGTAAACTTTTCTTCAAAGGATCTGGAATTGTAAGGCAGACGAGTTTGACCACAGCTTCCAATTTTCGTACAGACTCACAAAAATATCAATGTCCCTCACAGTAGCCACGGGATGATCTTAATTGTTCACCCCATGACAAGTTTGAAATAGGCCACCTTTGACTGCAAATTCGTGACATCTGACAATCATTATAAATACACAACCATGCAGTGCATGCGTCCCAAAAAGTACGAGAGAAAAGGGGGACAGACGTCAGAACTTCCTGAATTGCTTCCGTCTTTGATGATATTCGATGATATTTTGATTTGAAGGTAAGTCTGAATTACGAAACCATGGTAATCTATTCAAGCTGTCAGTGTTTCCAGAGAGTGGCAACTGTCTGGTGTTTCTTAAATCATGTATATCTTTCCAAACATCGAGAATGAGATAAAAACACTCCCTCTTTCTATCCTAAATTCAGAGAATGACAACTCTCTGCTAAGTTGCAGTCTTCTATGACCCAGCGTGCAATACCAGTAAACAAAAACAATTGCAGGGGGTTGTTGTTGAATAATGGTGACACGTTTGGAATGGCAGTGAAACAAAACTCTAAGGTAAACAAGGAAAAGCAAAACCGTGAAAAATCTCGTGTTTTGAGCAAGATTTGCGATATGAACAGAACATCATCGTTGGGAATATGTTTTGGGTATACACGGAAGTGATCGGACTTTTACTCCGTGGCTGAAATTATACTTGATTGGAATCACAACGCCACGACCCGAACCATGAAATTATTTTTGCAGGAGATATTATAAATAAATGTGTTCTAGGAAGGAGAAATCCCCTTGCCTATGCCTTTAATTAACTCAAAGGAAATTTCCCAACAGGTAGCCTAACCAGGGAGCTGTCTCTTACAGCTCCCTGGCCTAACTCACAAGACTTCAAACGAAACTTTACAAGTTAGACATCAAGAGAATAGGTTTTTATCAAAAGGTGAAATATTCACGCGTCAAGCACAAAAGTGGCCGAACACAAGTGGCATGGCTTGGCTTGAGGACTATCTCATGAGAGGTGTGAGCCATGATCCAGGGTGTGATGTAGAGGGCTGACTTGAAATGTTCGACTAAGGTAAAGATGTCGACATCCCATTCGGCCACGTCCCACAATGAACGGCGAATTTTCCATTTTTCAAAAAGTACTTTACAGTGTGCCACAAGGCTCGGTTTTCGGTTGCTTGTTAAATTTTTCTTTTTACGTTTTGCCGCTTGGAAGCTTGTTCGTGAGTATAAACTTCATATTAATATTTATGCAGACGTCGTTAGACATAAATCTCTCAGTGTGTCCTGCATCTGAGGAAGCAGTTTGACAGGTAGTTTCTAAACATGAAAACTGTGTTTTGAGAATAAAATCTTAGATGTCTAAAAACTGTTCATAAACTTAATGCTGATAAAATGATGTTTTGGTGATTGTTTCTCGAGAATAACTGGCTAAGTGTCTCACCAGATGGTCACGAAGTCCAAAGCATCAGACCATGCAAAGTTCTTGGGAATTACAATTGATCGAAAGTTAAGCTGGAAAGAACACTTATCTGTAGTAAGTAGTAGAGTCTCTAGATCGAATGGTATTATTAACAGACTAAGCATTTTTGCCCACGCACGTACTTTTGTTATTGTATAATGCCCTCATGCTTCCTCATATAAATTACAGTCTCATTCTATTGGGTAATATTAAAGTTACGTCACTAAGTAATTTGTATAAGATACAAAAACGAGCAGTTAGAAACATATGTCACGCACCGTATAGAGCCTGCAGTCTTCCCCTTTTCAGGAACTTAGCTTTACTAACAATCTACGACCTTTATAAATATCAACTTGGCATTTTTGTATAGAAATCTTGTCATGGAATTCTTCCCTCACCGTTTGACAATTTTTATACTAATAACTCAAGTTTCCATAGCTATAACACTAGTTCAAAACACTCTTTAAATCAACCATACGTCAGAACAAAACTTGCCCATTCTCAATTAAGAAGCACTGGTGTGCAATTTTGGAGTTCTTTTTCTAGAGATATCACAGCCACCCAAAGAATGCAAACATTTAAAAAGAAGCTGTAACATTACTTCTTAAACAAAAATTCATCTTAGTATGCTATTTTCCACTATTTTACGCTATTTTTTCGTGTGTCGTTCTTTATTCTTTCCTCTTACCTTATGTGTTCTTTATGTTTTGTATCTTAAGAAAGGGACCAGGCTCGAAAAGTTTCCACTTATTTTTTGGTTCCTCCACATTCATTTCTTTATTTTGCCATTGTTTTATGAATTTTTCTTGTTTTGTGTTTGCAATATTATCTGTTGTAAGTTATGTTATAATGAAATGGTTTGTAGAAAATAAACTTCAACTTCAACAAAGTTCAGTTTACTCTCAGTGACTGTTGCCAGGCCGGTTGCCAGACAAGGGGGCGAAATGGCTTCCAGGGGGCCAAAAATTTTCAGAGGGCCAACGGCAGCTTCAAACTTTGAGATTCGTTAATCTGCTTATTCAATTCTTTACAAGTATTTTAAGGGGCTGTTGAAATTTACTCCCATCTTGATGGTAAATGGCAACTTTAAATGGCAATCACATGGTAATTAATGATTAACATCATTTATTACAAATTCGTGAACAGACACTTTTACTATTGGGTTTTAATCATGTACAACCCCTGTCCACAAAAAATAAAATTTCTCATTTTTCGATAACTATAGCAAGTGATACATGAGATGCACAGTACACAAATTGAAGGTATAACCGTGAAGAAATTGAAACAAATCCTTACTCCAGCAGTGTTGGATTCTTAAATACCTGACAAAGTAGTACTGTAGCAAATTAAACTTATAGAAAACCCTGTTATCAGCAACTCTACCCCCTTTTAGATCAAATGTTACTGCTCTTACAAAACATTTAAGTAAATAATACAGAGTAGGGTAAAAGTTTCATAAAACATGATACTTCTTGATATGTAATTCGTGCCTTCTTTAGAAAACCTAGAAAATATTTTTTTATTGTGGAAAACTTTGACTGTAAGCCCCTCCTTAAGTTTTAAATAGTGACATTTTTCTCATCTTTGAGACAATAGCGGCTCAAAGAAATTTCGTTTGAGGGAGGGGGACCAGATCGGTCTTCAATGAGTCTCGGACGCCCTTCGACAACATCAATGGTCCTCTCCGTAAGGTACAGTAAGGGTATGGTAACTATATTGTATTATAACCAGGTAACATGTTATCAATATTTTATATTTTATTTTTTATTTTTTATGCCCAATTAAGGGCACCCGCGCCCTTATGAGGAGCCAATGCAGTTTTAGACAAGTAATTGTCCAATCAGAGGGGCTTCATTTTACATTCATAGTCTGAGCTAACAAAGAAAGTGCAGTTATTAGATGTTAATTTTCTTTGCTTCAATCGTACAATTTACTATGGGTTATGAGAGTCTGCCTTTAATGTGATCTATTTTAAATACATTGTCGACTCTCTCTGTATGGTCGTTATCAAGACAACACTTAACGATGTCAAGTTCATACATTTTATCTACTCAGTATTTTACTGCTACAAGTTGCAGTATACGTTTTTTTCTCTGTGTAGGCATGTATATAAGCTTCTTTGCTAGAAAATGTTTGTCGCTATGTATTTGCAGTTCTACAGTATCATTAAACATCACGACGTCAGTGGGTAGACCCAATTACGAAATGAACATGCAATTGAAATATAAGGCCAATGTGATTAATACTATTATAAAAATTAAACAAGTATGAAAAACTTGCTCAGGTAATGAAGCATAAATTCATTATTATAGGAAGAAAGCAGATGTAGAAGTACAGTAATCAAAACATCCGGTGTCTGTTAAACTTGAATTTATATCTGTAATAATTTCATATACGCAAAATATGATGTTCCTTGAAACTTTCCTAAAACTACACGAAATTTAGGTAAATGTTAGCTAAAACGAATAAGACTATGTTTCATTACACATGGATATGTTCAGTCCTTGCATTAAAAACGTATGAAAGCAATTTTAGAGCTCTTCATTCACAGTGCAGAAAATCTACTTCGTCCTATTAAAATGACTATTTGTCATGGCTTTCTACAAAGACCCGTTTACGTGGTATTTATGACCTATGTGTTCAATTGTCAGTTAACAACGAGACTAAACGCAATTATGCGCGTGAAATTTATTAACAAATCAGAAGCGTCCATGGTTGGTATATATATATATATATATATATAGACACTCTTTCTGAGGTTAACGTCTCAGTTACATCGGTCTTCCTTGGTCGTTTTTAACCTCTTACACAGTACGTCTATATTCCATCCATTCTAGAAACTTTGTGAAACCATCTAGGATACAATTGTTCTAAAGACCGGAAGTTTTATTGTCAATATTATCACCTTCTGCACTTATATTTAATGCGTCGTTGTAAACAAATGAAGTTGCACGATCATTTGCCCCTCCTCCACTCATCCGACGTTTCTTCCACAAAAACCATATTAAAATACCTATGAAAATTAACGCCATTGCGATGATACCAGCAACGATAAGTATAAGTGTGAATATAAAATTAACAGGTTTCATTGTTACTGGCATATCCCTAACAGAAATGTTCGTCGCTACCGTTTCTATGTCTTCCATTGTGTCCATATAGCTATCGTAGGCCCAACTTTCTATTTCATCATAAAAGGCAATGGAACTAAAAAAGTATCGAATCTATTGATGTTTCTAAGTGAAAGATCGAGAGACTCTATCTTGAAATAGATACACTAAAACCTTTAAGGTTTATATTTACCATGAACTGAAAACTATCAACGTTTGATATTTGCTGGCTGTCAGTAGTTCCACAACAGCCCGAAGTATTTTATTACTTGCTATCATTATTGTCCCGAGTTCAGAGTAAAATGCAACGTTGAATATCCCCTTCTTAGTACAGACATATCTCATATGAAGAACAATTTGCGATTAACAATAGCATGGGTCTGATCCAACAATCCTATAAAATCCTTGCAGGCTCAGTGGTGTAAAATGGCCAGGCTTTTTAATTTTATGTACACCTACTTTGTGATGAATCAAAACGGTTTCTTAACATTCTTGTTTTACTGTATGCTGTATATGCTGAAAATGTAGTAAGCAACGATGACTAAGCTTTAGTCCAACTGAAAATTACATTTCATTACTTCCGTCTTATTCACAAACATGAACGCTGTTAAATCCACCTGTCTTGTTCGTTTATCGAAAGATCGAAAGTACATAATCCATGTTGTTGTTTTCAAAACCCCGCCTTATTCTCAGTAATTGCAGGTATTGGATAGAAGACGAAACTGATGACACACGATTGCTCTCAAATTATGAAGGTTTCCAAAGGCCCAGCTGTCATGATCGTGAGTTTAAACCTTGAAATGAACGTTTCATTCCTTTACACAAAGCTTCCTATATGCCAACTTCCAATTTCCTTCTTGAACTTGTCTTGGATGACTGAACATGGCAGTGCAAAAATCACCTTATTTCAATATATTACGTGCTAAGTTCAACACTTTTGAAAACTTATTGCCATTGTTACTGATTTGGTATCTATCCCAATTTGTGCGCGGTGCAAGAAGTATTGGGGTGCTTATTCACGTTTGAGAAAGATGATTGTCTTTTTAGGGAGGTATTGCTTTGGAAGGAAGCAGAAAGGAATTGATGTTAATAAGCTGAGACCGACTTAATCCCAGAAAGAATATCAACGATAGGCTACTTTCTAATTAAACTAAAATTCTAATTTCTATCTCCTATTCGTTAGATGCAGTTTGATGGAATAAGCTGGCAACACCATTCACTCTAGTAATCCTCTCAGAAGTGGCTTACGCAGAACAGTGATGTGATAAGAAGGTTTGTACCGTCAAAAGTTAAAGGTCAGGTGCTACAAAACTTGAAACGACTGATTAGAATGAATCAATGACGTTTGTCATTGCCTAAATGAAGTACCTAATGCATATGAAATGCAGAGGCAAAAGTCTACCTTTTGTAACAGCAATCAGGGAAGTCTCCAAAGTTTCTTGAAATGACCAGATAAAGAAACAACCATGAAACATGAAACCTAATTCATACACTCTCATGCGCTTCACCAACCGTCCATAGATAATAATAATAATAAAATAAATAAAAATACAATATTTTTTTATTTCCGTGACAACTGGCATTGCTTTGGCAGTGACGAACCCTCTCCCCACCCGCTTTACTGTATATTTAGCAGACGACCAATTCCCTTTGCATTAACGCTGTATTCCGGTGTTATAGAAATGTCAAGAAAGGTACAATAGACAGATAACTATCAGACCGTGACGATGCAAACCTCACTCAAAGCAATGGAGTTCCTTATAATTATTACAAATCAATGGTCTATTTTCACCACCGTTTTTTTATCTGTACCAAATCTGCATGTTGTATTTGTGATTTTTACAACTTGTCCTTGAGGAAGTGTCCATTTACTTTTTTTCTGTACCAAATCTGCATGTCGTATTTAGGATTTTAACAACTTGTCCTTGAGAAAGTGCCCATTTACTGTTTTTCATATTGAGGCAGCGTTAAGAATTTTCAGTCTAGTTACGATTTCATCCATTAATCACAATAAATAACAAAGGGCTGCTTCTCTACATGGAAATTAAATATTGATCCGTACTCCAGTATTTCAGTGCTGACTTGCATACTATGAAGCTATTAACCTATACCTATTGTTTGACTGGTAGACTATACCTCAAATTTGACCTGCTCTGTGCTAGCTATTAACAGCTAAAATAGCCAAATTGTATGTGTGTGCAAATTATTTTACTTGTCTGACACTATTAGAATGTCTCTTTACACCAAACGTTCTCTTTTCTCGCTTTAACTTAATTAAGCGCATTGCAAAACGCAAACAAAAATTGCACCTAGCCCTTTTAATAGAGGCTACATCGACTGGAGATATGGCCAGTGTTGATGTTAACAGTAGTTGGTCAGCAAACAAAGCAGGTTGGGCCGATATAATCTTTGGGGCTCGTTGCTGTCTGCATCATCTGTGGGTTCCTTTTTCAGTGTCCATTTCTAGGGCTATTGCAAACTTTTGGTGTGCATGAAATATGTGTACGTAAAAGCACATCTGAGCTATCTAACACCTGCGACCAATAAAGTCAGAGGATGACTTTGCATGTCTCAGTGGTGAACTATGAACTGGTGCGTGCTACCACCTCAGACCTGTTAAAACTGCAATTCAATCTACCTCTTATGTATCTTCATTTTAAGAGCAGTATGAATCATTTTGTGTAGGTCTGGTAGTGCATCATTCTCTTAGCGCAGCTTGTCATTCTTCCGGATAATAACATCCGCACAGAACTGGAAAAAGAAACGAACCACCAGACCAGGACCAAAGTCAGTGTCATACAGTAATGGTAAATTTGTTTCAGGTAATTCAAACAAACAGCAAAATACGAAAACGAGTCGTTATGACTCACATATTGCACTGTCATGCCCCACTTATTAATGTCAACGCAGAAGTAACACCTGTTTAAGAAATATTTTCAGTCAGAAAGCAAACATAGCTACTGAATACAATCTGCTTGAGGCCGTCACCTTCAGACCGCCCGCTTGTTGGTCAGGAGTGTTCAGACAGCCTTTATCGCGGGTGTTTTCAATCGTTTCCGCCTGTGACTAGTTGATATGAAATTGACTGCATACGCCAAACGACTAACTCTGACACCGGTCGCAACCATACATATTTGAAAACTTTAGGTGGGAAGCAATGAGAAATGATGTTTTAGTTATTTGTTGTAGGAGTATTGCATTTGCTGAACTAAGCTGAGAGTTATATTAAATCGCCACAAACAGTCTCAACAGCAATCGCACAGATAATTAAGCTTGCGTTGCGACATGTTGCGAACTGAGATCACACTTGTGGCACTCCGTGAGCAACTTGCGAGGTCGTTAAATTTTAAAATATTTGACACCTTATGAGCCTTGCAACCATGCTGTATGGACTGCAAGCAGGTTCGACCAGACAGCCTCCCACCTTCCTCCAGGTCATATAGGACTGCAATATGGTAAAAGATTGTGCAAATTTGGGGGAAAGCATGAAAATTGGCACAGACATACTTTAGACTATACCAATCAATCGTAGGGTAAGGGCCAAAAATAGTTCCCAATATTTTCAAAATGGCCGCTATTTATTACTTAAAATGTATAGGATATTTATAATATTGGGTTAAGGTATCCATACTATCATTTATGTTTAACTCAGAATACACTAGGATCATATAATGATATATATATATATATGTTTAACAATTTACACTAACATTTGAAATTTCAAGATGGCCGCCGATTCTATAAAATGCTTTAAAATGATAGTGAGTGATGTGGTATTTTCTACGTTTTATAAAAATGCATGACCAAAATCATCTTAATATACAATAAGGTGAATGCTTTGTAGCTGTCAAAGGTGTTTCTGGAAACAAAATGGCTACCAAATAAGGTTTTTATATTAAAAATGGCTGCCAATAGGGTCATTCTCTGCCAACTCAACAGATTTTCAGAAAATCATGGTCGGAAACGGACTCAGATTTTGCTAAAAAAATTCCCTAGTGTAGTTAAGGTAGTATATAGAACACACGGAAAATTTTCAGGTCAAAATTGAAAGTTGTTCGGAAGTTATGGCTCATTGAAAAATGGCCCGGACCACATCTTTTCGGCATGCCCAGTTTTTGCGCATGCCATTTCGGTCATTTTTGAGGGCCTATAAGTATACAGAGAATAAAGATAAAATGCTGAAAATACCTATGTGGGGCATTTTCTGCCCAAATTGTAAGAATCTGGCATCAAAAACTCTTTATCTGGCTTACTTATGGAGATGTAGGGCTCCAAACATTGCATTTCATTTGTAACGTCTGCGTGATTTTTGATATTTGGACCCCTGCGGTTCAACCAATCTCTATCAGATTAGTACAATTTTTCATGTAAACAATATCTCCAAAAAATTTGTTGCTCCAACAAACTTGTAGACCTCACACAACTTCCATGACAAAATGGTGGGTGGTCAAACATGGTCCCAGAGCCAAAAAAACCAAAATTCTGATGTTTTTCCGATTGACCTTTGACCTTATCACCTCCCATGAACTTTTTCTTAGTTAGCTCTAATCCCATTCTATGTTTGCTTAGAATTTCAAAGAGGGATTGGACCTCATTCTTGCCACACCTTTTTTTGAGTTTGGGTGCTGTGTACAGTACAGTACCGTACACACACACATATATATATATATATAAACTACTCAAGTACTGTAGCACACATGACTTATATCATGGCCTGATTGTAATTTACAATTTCAACTACAGAAGTGATATTATTTTCATTTACAGTTATCTCCTTAAGAAAATACATTTTAACTACCTAACAAACTTGTATAATTGTACTATTAAATTTAACATGTATGCATTGGGGTGTATAGTTAGTTAGATGAGGTTTTATGGCTCAGTTATTAACTAATTGGTTTAAGTCGGGCCGGCTTTTTTCCAGTTGTGGCTCACTGGCTTGTTTTCCCTACTTTATTGCTTATGCTGAGCACCAAGCACAATGGCAGTAGGTTCCATTTTACAGTCTTTGGTATGACCCGGCCGGGATTCGAACCCTAGACCTTCGGCTGCAAGTCGGATGCTCTAACCACTTGGCCTTGCAGTCGGCCCCACCGGGATGTATAGTATATTGATATGTACTAAAGTACAGCACTTTACACGTAACATTGTCTAGTAAATCAAAGGGGCGTGTTGCATCCACTTATTACTTGTGGAAATATATAGGCCTCTTAACTTATTTTTAGAGCCACATGCTGCGCATAAATAAGTTTGATGAGCATTAACTGTATTTATACCACTCTGCAAATATTAATACATGTGAGCTTTTGGGCCACACTTGTGGTACATTCACTAATTTCTGTGTACATATGTACAGTATATACACTGTACACTGCTATGTGAAATGGTGCACCACCTATCCAGCTCAAAGATTTTTTAATTAAAGATGGGGAAGAACCCCTTTTTGAAATTTTAACCAGATATAGAAAGGGATAGAGCTT
>WURT03109058.1:7504-26281 GCA_009936505.3 Holothuria glaberrima
TGTTGAAGGAAGATGTCTCTCATGGCTCCCCAGTCCACTTAAGTGTAGTTCAAATGACAAACTCCACATATGACTTTTGGGACATTACACTGCACAACACATTTAACAGTAATGTATTCTTGTATGATTTGAATCTTATTGGTACGGTCGTCAAAATGACACTCGATGATGTATAACGTATACTCTTATTCCCATTTGTCTTAAAACTTATAATAATAATTAAACCTTTTATTCTGGCCAGGTGAAGGTAGTACTCTTGTGTTCTTAACCCCCTCCAGTTTTGAAAGAATGTTCTTGTAATTTTCTGTTCTGCCCCTCTAGCAATCCGACTCTGCCTGTCATATGACGAAATACAACTGACAGCGAAACCGACCACTGCCAGCATAGGTGTCAACTGGTGAGGGATTTTTGGAAAAGGGGGATATCATATCGTTTCCCCACCACTTTTTAACAGATCCCTAACGAAAATAGTAGGCATATGTTGATTTTCTAGTTTGCAATATGTCTGATTAAATGAAATTCAAATATAAAATCTTGGAAACAGCTTATTTAATGGACAAAACCGGTAGGAAAATACTTCAGATTACACCACAGTCATCGGGATTCCAATTTTTTCAGACACTTTAAGCGCCCCCCTCATCCATCCGATGCTTGGGCTTCGCAATTTGAGCTGGAATTAGTTTTGGTCAGGGTCATGCCCCTCCACTTTTGAGGAGATGATGACACTCTTGACTTACAGTACCACAACACAGCTATTTTTGTGGACTTAATGAAGCGTTATTTGCCGTTTCCTCTGCACAAAGTTTGTCAGAAATCTTCTCAAGAGGTGTTATGTAGTATCCGTTCGGGGTTATCCAAATAGGAGAGTTAATAGCCAAAGCAAGGACAACTCTTTATGATTGGCACCTTGATATGTAGAGGACTTGAGTGAATTTGAAATACCAAAACAGAGATGTGTGTTTGCTATAGGCTTACAGCAACCGTGGCGTTTACATATAACAGTGGTTGGCAAAATACCAACTTACACAATGTTTATTCCAGTCATCCATCCAGTTGTCCGACTTAAGTTGAAGAAAATTGTCATAAAATACCTGATTCTAGGCTTAAAAATTTCAAAACGGCAGGGTGATAAATCTTTAAAGATAACTCTCAGGTGGCTGATCCAAGTTTCTCTAAAAGGAAGGAGCTGATGAGGAACTCTAAGAGCTAATATGGTTATGTACCAAAATATCGGAACACCATTCGGTGTGGTCTGCATTCCAACAAAATTCGAAGGTGCAACCCCCTCAAAGAGGACACACCACTGACCTCAATCACAGCCTACCCAGATTGGTAGAATATTAACACTAACAAGATAAGCATGTGCTTTTGGACTGCTTGTCGGCCCTAAATGATACCTAATTCCATAGATGTTTTTGCACACCAGACTAAGAGAAAGCAGCGCCTTCAAATTCTTCTTTCCTTAACGGTCCACCCAGGCCAACCCTACATTCAGACAAAACAGATTTGTAATAATTAACCAGTGGTAAATCTAAACGGCACTTCCTTATCCAAACTGTACTTCAGTATCATCCACCCCAAGTTAAAACATAACAATCTGGTTACCTACACTGTAGTGGTGTAGGTTATTGTCCCCTGATTTAACTTTACGTGGTTTCGCGTGAGCCAACCTCAATTTTACCATTGCTCTCCAGGTCCATGTCTCGCATCCTGTGGAGCGAAGGTTAAATTGTTCACATCTCTTGGTTTCACAAAAGTGTAATTTAGCTAAATTTAATACCAAGCGGTCGGTCATGTAGGCTACAGGCACCACCGTGGAAGGATAAGGGGTTGTAAATCTTCAATCTCTTTCAGTTTCATGTGCAAACTATCAGTAAAAATACCTCATGGTTTAAGGAGGATGTCAGATGTCTGTTTACATAACACATGCCTAAAACAACTCAAGTCCTCTAGTTCTTGATCGACGAGTGATCTCGGGTTGAAATGACCTCACAGTATTATTTCAGTAAGCTCCCGACAGTTCGTTGGTTCTGCTCTTCTGCCACGCTGGCTTGACACTTTTCAATACGTGAGAGTTATCACTTTCGAGGTGGAAGGGGAAGTTCATTCTCATATGTAAGCTGAGCTAGATCAATCCATCAATCCAATCACACCCGAGAGAGGTGTCTTTCAAAAACTGTTGACAAAGCTGTCTGTCGGCCGTCTTGCTCCCATATTATAGGATAGGCCTACGTGTAGGTAGTATGGCTTAATCTTTGGCATGTATACAATAATATAGGCCATGGTTCCTACTGTTCCTGATCTTGATATTATACTGTATGTATATAAAGAACCACGGAATGCTCTAATGTTATTAAATAGGATGACCGATGATATCTTTCAAACACTTATGGTTCCAAAATCTGAAAATACCACAAGCCCTTACATCAGAGTCTTAATTGGTTTAGCATTGATGGCCACGCGGGGGACACAAAACAAAACCCGCTCCTCTTTCCTCTGAAATAACACCGTGCCTTTGTTCGGATCTGCCAACGTTCTTCTCATACAATCCATCTAACCCAGATGTGCATAACCCACGATGCATGTTTGCAGCATGAAGACTGGAATGAGTTGTATTATATATATAAATATATATATATATATCCTACAGTCCGGCGATTTAACGTTATGTTGACAAATAATTTGCAATTATGAAAATCTGATGGACTATCTCTTCACAAGCCATCACAACGCATGGAACCTCTCATCTGATAAACTAAACAACAATAATTTTATCCAGATGCAGTTTTATCTGTCTTTTGTAAAAGAGTGTCACGCATAAAACAAAATAGGGTCCCTTTGAACTCGCATTAGCGAACAATACGTGACATTCACTTGATATTCAGTTTTAAGCTATGGAATTTTCCACATGATCTCTGTATCACTGATAATAAACTACGGTAACACCTAGAATTCAATGATCAATCAATAGCCCTTTGTTTTCTAATGTGTTGGGGTTTTACCAACAAAAAATTGCTGCACCACAGTTTTACAGATCAGGTCAATCAACGTGGAAGATCACATACCGGGTAAATTATTTTGTAATATATGTACAGTATCGAATGTATCGTCATGGCAGTAGACTATTGAGAATACACCTGCTGTACTTTGACGATCCAAGCGAGTTTTACGAAAGCGTTTGTTTCATCGTGTGTAGCATCGACTTAGATGCAAGACCATGTCTGTCAGTTATTTCAGGAAAATGAACTGATTTACAACCAATGAGAGTACATAACCTCAATTCCCTGAAATTGCGTCACATTTAGCTTCCTGTAAATTCTATCTTGAGAGTTCTTACTTGAGAATACACAAAAAAAACACCCTTCAGACTGTCAGGCGTAATGGGAAATGTCACTTTATAACTCACATAAACAGTGTGTGACATTGTTGCTTTGCTCTTTAATTAAACTTCGGAGTTGGGAAGGATGGAGAGAATGTGTCATTGTATGCCCTAGTGGCTTAGGTTGCAGTGTGTCATCTACATAATATTTGATATAACAAGTGCGTGGGTTCGAAACCTCCTGAGGTACGTACGTCTAACATGGCCATGCAGCTTGCCATCAGTAGTGGGTGCTAAGTTGCTCGTCGGACTGAAGTGTCCTCGGACGGACAAGTTAGTCGACATTTCTTTGCCAAACCTGAGCTCATTACTGCCGACATTTTGGTGCAAGCAAGGAATCGTTGTAAGTGGATAATGTTATTTGATGATACCATGTTATTCTATATGGGAAGATCATCGGGAGTGAGCGGAAGGGAAAATGGTAGTATCCCCAGCTTAATTGTCATTTTCTTTTTGACTTGTAGTGGCTTATTTAATATAAGTATTTCACAGTCCCTGTTTATTTTTATCGGTAAAACAAGGAGTTGCAGTCTAATCACAATACCACCGGCAAAATTAAGGGACTTTCTTACTTTTCTTAGCAAAACTTCCCTACACATTACCATATTACATTTGCTAACATTTTTTCTTTGGAAAGAAAACTGTGTAGAGCAAATTTTAAAAAAACAAAAAAGCAAACACCATGTGCATCCAAAATAAATTTTTCAGGGAAGAAGTATGAGGACGCGAGGAGAATAAAATGAATGCGTGAGATCGCATTCTCCCTTTCATGTTGTGGAACGTCTAAAATTATCATTGCACAAATAATTCATTTGAGCAGCTGGGCAAAGAGTATCATGAAATATTCTTGTTGCAGGGGAAGAACGAACATTTTTAACTTCTCCTTGAAAATTTGAGCCTACAAATTACCATATTACATTTGCTAACATTTTTTCTTTGGAAAGAAAACTGTGTAGAGCAAATTTAAAAAAAAAAAAAGCAAACACCATGTGCATCCAAAATAAATTTTTCAGGGAAGAAGTATGAGGGCGTGAGGAGAATAAAATGAGTACGTGAGGTCGCATTCTCCCTTTCATGTTGTGGAACGTCTAAAATTATCATTGCACAAATAATTTATTTGAGCAGGTAGGCAAAGAGTATCATGAAATATTCTTGCTGCAGGGGAAGAGCGAACATTGTTTAACTTCTCCTTGAAAATTTGAGGAAAAAGAAGCCCCCTACTCCACTACACCACTTTATAAAAGAACACAACTTGGCAGACTCAGTGAAGTTTATTTGCTGCTGAAAATGGCCTTTAAAAGATTTCTATCTGGGTAGGGGGTGAAGCCCCCAAGCTCCTGGATTTTGACATTTTCGCAGTTAGTTTTTGGCTATTCCCTGACACGGCTAGTGATGGTTTAATGACCAAGACCTTCAAACTGAGAACTAATTGGAGGGGTCAGCTGTAGCCGCCAGCTCCGGCTGCGACAACCTTCCGCAAACGACCAGTATTGAGGGTAATGACTCTCAAGCATCATTAAATTCTCTAACTGCTTACGGGTCATCTGGTCATAAAACTCATAATCTCATCTTCCAAAACATATTGCTAAACGAACCATATATGACAGTCATATATGTCATACTTGGTTCTCTTATATTTTGCAGGCCGAGTGATGTATTTACATGGAATGGAATCAGTATTATGGTTGGTTTCCTCTTATTCACTTAAAGGGGTTTATTGAGTTGGTTCATGAGTTTCATGATTTTTGTAACGTCTGTTGAGTTTTATCCACATCTTGATGGTAAATAGTCAAACCAAGAGATTCTAAACATTTATCATACAACTTAAACGACAATTATAGGATAATTAATGATAAAAATCATTTATTATAAATTCGTGACCAGACACTTTTTGCCATTAGGTATCAATCATATGCAACCCTTGTTCAAATACAACCAATGAGCAGAGCGTATACAAACTTGACTGGCAGGCTCTCAACTCATCTTACTAACAACTCATGTAATCACGGCTTCAGTGGTTGATACATGTTGTATTTTTCAGAGTGCCTGGTCTACCAAGGGCATTATTGACGAGTATCGCAAACTACAAGCTATGGAGCCCATTTAGACTACAAATTTGTAAGTTAGTTTTCAGTAACTTTAAGAAGTAATAAATGACTAATGAAGCTAATTAGAAGCATTGCCATGTAATAATTTACTTCAAACTCGTCAAAAAATATTCAATATCAACTGAATGAGCCCCTTAAAAAATACAAAACATCATTATAAATAAATGCCACCGTCCGAGATGTACCCACAATTCATGTCAAAGTTTGCGTCCTTGGCCACCGTGTTTACATGGATTTTATTCAGCTGTTTAAGGACACTACCTCGAAGTTTCAAAATAAATGCCCCATAAAACATAACTACCATCGCTTTTTAGCGGTTGAAAAGCATAATGAACCACACTTCAGTACTGGTAGCATTTAATTACGCTGTTTGGAGGCAGTATTACCCGACTGTAGTAAGTTCATTGAAAGTAAATTGTCAGCAATAAAACCGTATTTCCTTACAACCTATTCTTAACTAGGGCGGTGTATTTGGATTGAGTTCTGCAATAAAACTCAGCGATATACAAGCACGACAGACGGAGCTTTTAATTTGTAATAATCATATGACATTTGAAGAGTGAATGGCTACGTTTAACCACGTATAGTTTGCAATCATGCTCACCGTATTTTAATAGAAAAATATTATATAATTGTTGAGAATTAACCTTGCCATTCAATTGTATTTCATATTTTACAGGGGCGATACTGCAATTGAAATTTCATTAAATCTATAATGCGTTATTCATATCCATGGTTAGAGATCGATAACCCCCTTTGTTGAATTCAGGATCAATCAATATGGTGGAAGTGACAGATCCAGCCGGCTGGGATCACCAGTCTGAGGTGAACAACCAGGCCCGTAGCCAGACAAGGTACTGAAGTGGGATGGGGGGGGCGATATGGCTTCCAAGGGGGCGAAAAATTTTGCAGGGGCCAAATGTGTAAAAATGTGTTAAGTCAAAAGCTACTTGAAAACCCTGTAGGGCGACGAAAACATTTTCAAGGGGGCACCCTTGCACCCCCTTGCCTACGGGCCTGTCAACAACTCTCATCCGACAGTAAGATCATCAAGATACGTCTCACAGTCCCACCCACTCACTGATGAACAGTCACAATATCATTAATGAAAAAGCTATGTTTGACAATCAGACGCTGTTTGCCATGATATATCATGTCGCTATGCTCTCTTTATATTAAGCTTTAACGATTTCACCTTTGACGCTCCCTTCACGATACAGTGTGTTGCGGTGGTAAGCATTACATTGTTAGGGCTACAATCCTCTGCAGGACAAACTTCAAACTATAACCTCAGTTTGAATACAACAACTGGACATTTAGGGAGAGCAAGAATGCTCAGTAGGAGGGTGACTGTAAGAGGAAACAAATTCCTGACCATACTACGGTCATGGTTATTTAAAAATAATCTTTGCATACAAATTTCCTTCAAGGTCTTGTGACATGTAAATGACATAATTTGTTATTTGATGTAAAAGCAATTACAAATTCAGAAAATTGCAGCAATTCCGATCGAAATTCATCATATACGTACCGTTTTACAGGGTAAATTATATTTTACCCTTACATCATGAATAAACATAAGCTGAGTATGTAAATATGTGACATGGAAAGATAGACTCACCAAAATGGCTAGTAATGTTATCATTTTTTTGCTTTCATTTCAAGGATAGTTATACATTGATATGTCTGGAAGGGTTCATTTTGTCAGTAATAATTGTCTACTAGCTGGCACGTAGTTAAGAGACAATATAAAAATAGGAATTATACTAATACTTTACAACACTCCACATCACTATTTTCGCATAGGCAATGAGTAACATAACAAAGCATGAAACTGTGAAGTGATATCTAATGAGAATGGTAAATCATATTGATATAATTTCAGTGAATCTGTCACTGGGGGATTTTATTCTTTACCTGCTGAGCAAAAACAGCTCTTCTGGATTGCATGTCACCATAACTTTAACTCCTTCGTAAAGTACCATAAAAGATATTTGAAAAAGGAAATATAAGGAAACTTAAAAAATTCAACTCTTTCTGTCAAAAACGTTTTGCATGAGTGTTTATGTCTTTTAAAAGTATGAAAAAACAACAACATGAGAACATGAGTCTTCTCATTTGTAATAAAGGGTGGAGTAAAGTCTAATGGCCTTCTGTTGGTTTTAAAAACCGGTTTATAATCCACTTAAACCAAGTGCAAATGTATAATAAGATGTTAAGCAGCAGGTGGCTTAGAGGTGTACGCCTCATTCTCCCGTGCACGTAACGCCCAAAAGCGGTACTTACAGAATAAATTTCATCAATCTCTTCGTTGAAAATCTGTTCCAGTACAAGCAAATTCTTTGAATATTCCAGGGGAAATTTTGCTTCCGATATATTGTGCTAGTACAATTTAAGTCAAAGAAAATTTCACATGGTAGCAAGTTAAAGTGATGAAGGTATATTGAGAAGTTAGTTAGCCAGAACATTATTTTTATGGTCTTCTATCACCTTGCCATTAAACAAGGTTTTAAGCTGAAATTTTGTTTTGATATGTTAACGAGAACTACACATAGCCTAAGAATTCTGCTAAAATGTGCATCCCATTCTCCGTGTGGTTTTCGATATATTAAGAAATGAAGCTAAAGATATCACTTTTTTTAACTCAAAGTGAACTTAAAGTATGCCTAGGTGACATCATACCTAACAGAAATCAATACTGTCACGTTATTCTTTAAACTTTACAACCAATATTTCTCCTCCATAATCTCATACTTTTCTGTAGCATGAGAGGCGGAGATTTTTAAACTTACTTCCCCATAAGAAATTCATATTCCTTACTGTTTTAAGGTCTAAGTGACAGACTGAGAGAAGAAAGCAAAACATAGCTCTTCAATGTGATTAGAAGGCATCAATCCTGCTTTCTGCAAGTTGTAACCTTTGAGTGACAAATAACTTTTTCAGTGTATTTTTACTGTCATGTGTAAAACCCAAATGTTTGTTTGATTTAACGCGCCCTTTGCGACAGGACACATAGCCTACATGTTTACCTTTTTTGTCCACATGGTAACGCAGATGATATATCTAAGCCTATCAACAGCCATCGCAACTTTACCAAGGGAATAGATTTTTTTATTTATCGAATGTACGCCGTATAATTGCCAGCCACTTATGTCTTTCTCTGCAAATTGCCGCCCACGAAGATTACTGGTAAAATTGCATGCACATTTTTCGCCTTTTCTTCGAAATGCACTTATCCCTATATAATGAAAAGAGCTTCCATTTTGACAGATAATTACAGTCTGCCGATGTGTCATGTTATGCAAACTTCATCTTCTGGAAGACTTACGTGCAATGACAAATACTGACACCTTCAAAAGAAATCTGATAACTCGCTTGTTTAAGGTATCTTGATTTTCGTATCCGTGTTTGTTTGTTAGTAATGATTTGCTTTTACCTTTTTGATCTGGTACTCTTTTGGATTTTTGTATGTTTACTGTTTACTTTTTAATGCTCACGTGATTTTTTGATGTTTTACATTTTAATGTTTTGCTCTTTGTCTGTAGGACGATATAATTTCTTGACCTTTCTTTTGTATTGAGGATTGAGTTTGTTTTCATTGTAAAGCGCTTTTATAAATTCAATTCATTATTTTTATTATTACTTAAGGAAGAATACATCACGTGGTTTCTGTATTATCAGAACGTGTTAACTCAATTGGGCTTGGGTGGATTATTTACGTACTGCGATTTTCCTTATTTCTACAATTCAAATCTGGCGTGCCCAATGAACAGTACACAATAAAGTGACGTCACAAAAAGACATCTAATATATGATGCATCTGGGTGTAATTTATTGTACTAATACTACTTCAATCGGTGTTTACGATATAGAGATAAACTCTTAAGTTAAGGGTAAGAGATAACATATAAATCTTCCTCGTCTTTTTAATTACACGGGAAAATTGAACGCAATAAACTTTCTGTATAGGACTGTACATCCTTCCAATACTAATCATGCAGCCCTGGAATGCGTTAGTCTTTTCTCTACAAAGACTGACAAATTGTTTATTTATAGGTATGATTAAATTGAATCTGGAAAGGTTGAATATGAGAGCAAGCATACACGTATTCTGCGTGTACAGTGTATGGGGGAAAGCAAATACGGCAGACATTGGGTTTCAGGCGTGAGGATGATATGCTTGCCAGCATTGCGACTCCAGTGTCGTCTACTTGAGTTGAAATCCACTTTAACACAACAGCTGTCCGGTATGTATAAAACTTCTACCCAGCACAACGATAATAAAACAGGGCAGGCATACGCAATGTACTGGGCAACCGATACAAAGTCATACAAGTAGCGTCAGCTATATTAGTTTCGCCTATAATGTCGATGGTAGTACTTAAAAGGAAAGTGCAGTTCCCCTAATTTGAATTAGTG
The DNA here is from genome assembly GCA_009936505.3 of Holothuria glaberrima. NCBI lineage: Eukaryota > Metazoa > Echinodermata > Holothuroidea > Aspidochirotida > Holothuriidae > Holothuria > Holothuria glaberrima. The sequence goes on from WURT03109058.1 coordinate 17,411, forward strand.
TATCCCGTGATCGTAATTAAGGAATGCCTCCTACCAATCATGTGACAACATGTTCTGTTACTATGTTAAATTCATGTAAAATAACTCCTTTCTTGTCTTTCATTATTCAATGTTTTATACGGAGACGTGACGAAAGATATTTGTGAGTGAAGTAAGGGGAGATCTGTAAGAGTAAGCAGGTATTAAAATAAACCTGGGGGGACTACTTTCTCCCTTTAAGTAATTGAAATACTGTGTTCCACCAATTGTGGTCCTAAGACACGACTAGCGCTCCTTATCATAATAGCAAACTGAACATCCAGTCAATATAGCCGATTCATCTTCTCGTCTTAAGATCCGAAAACTAGAGCACCAATGGTGCAGTAGCTCAAACCGAAACAAAGAGGTCACACTAATACCAATTTTAACTCAATCTATCAATTGCAAGTTCTAAAGCAATAGATCCATGAGAGTTTTAGTGATCATAACACAAACGGTCTTAGTTCTAAATTTATAGTTGTAATGCATGGACAATTTTTCGAACACTTTTGCTGAACATCTTAACTAGGGCATGGTACAGTATCAGTGGCGTACCGATGGTGGTTTGAGCTAAAAAGGCATGCACGGCCCTACGAGACTCAAAACGGTCGTCAACGTACCAGAACACACTATACAGTAGGTAGATCTCTTCACAAGTAAAATACTCCGCATAACGAGGCCGGTAAGAAGTGTAGGGGCGGGGGGGGGGGCAGCGGGGAGGGGGTGAACAACTTTTCTAAATATTCACCAAGGCCATTATCTGTCAAAAAAATGCAAGTACAAGGAATGTTCTCAATTCGAAACGATGGAGTTGAAGTGACTGGACTGGCTCCCTAACACATTCAACTGTGCGCTTTCTACGACACTGTCGCATATAGACGGATTTTAAAGTCACGAAAAACAGTAATGTTGCTCTTGAAATGTACTCACCAAAGAGAATGGAAGCAAAATCTGGCTCAAATGAAAATTGATACTGAATGTATTTGGCGCCAAACAGCTGAAATCCTGCGATGAAACCAGAGAGAGTTGTTGTACAAAGAATGAGACATATAACTGTCATGTTGGTGAGGATCCTCCACACAGAAGCGACCAAGCCTAAAAAATACAAAGTTTGAGAGGTTCGTTCATTTTAAGGTGAAGATCCCAGTGATGTGCTACACTATCTTAGAAAACAAATGTTACAGTATTAATTTCACCCTTATTCTCATGTCATTTGAGGCAGGGATTACGGGACGGATGAGTGTCTTCTGCTAATCCCCCAAAAGTCAATAACAGATTTATCTATTTGTAACGGCCCATATCCAGGGTCTGGAATTTGAGGCTTCGAGGGTGCATTTCAGGTTACTAGTGGGGTTCATGAGTTGGGTTGGGGCGAAGGCAATCTGTACACTTTCCAGTGTCCTATAAATGAAACATAAATTCAATACTCGGGAAGGCCATTGTTCTAAATTTAGTAGCTTACATGCCAAAAAAAATTCATGCTAGCCCTAAAAAGTACAAGTATGTTTTTTCAGTCTTTTGGAATTAATGAAAAAATACGAATAAACCCCTAAAAAGTAAAAGGCGAGTTTTTCCTAGAAACCATGGGAAAACCTCTAAGGACCAGGGGTCTGTAATACGGCATTGCAGTTTCAGGGGAAGAAATCCTATGTATACATGAAAATATCCACATATCCACATCTGCCATTTTATGTCCAAAACGCAACAAAGAGCTTTTCAGCATAGTAAACGAACCTCCAATCTCTATTACGTAGCACAACAACATGTGAAAACATTACGATTTATCACGCCAGTGTGCATAAACAAACGGAGACGATAAATATCTGCCTTTCGCACCGTACCTCTTAGGAAGCCTGTCGATTCTCCATCTCCGACCGACTTGATGCCGTGAGTTACGGCGCCAACATAATCATCGGAGTCGGTAGGCTCGGTGTCTACCTCAACACCGATCGGTTTTGGTAGATGACGCGGAAAAAACAGAAGTGGAATGCTTATGAAGAAGATGAGAGTACCCGTTATGATGAAACCCAGCCACCAATTTCCGAGCCACCTGGGGTCGTCCGGAGTTGTTGGAAGATCGTAGTCTGTTTTGGTCAAAAAGTTTGGTAAATGAAGGCACAGCGTGGCGAGGCCGTAACCAATGGAGGACCCAATAGCAATGGTGGAGAAAAGAGCACCTGTAATGAACAAGAATGTTAACAAAATTTAAAGACAGACATTCATCACCCAAAAGTATATTTTTAGTGTGGGGGTATCAAACTTCTCTGCTGATGACTGCTCTTTGATTGACATCGAAGTTTGAAAATTCAAATGATGCAGAGTAGCCCACATTCCACACACTGCACAGAGAGTGCTTGGATTACACATTATAGCCTTGCATCCTCACCAGGACATGGCCTTAAGCAATAAAATAGGTTTGTGTCTGCACAAGGAGGAGCTTCATACAGATGTGAGAGGAGCTACAAGCTGCATAGTTGGGAGAATTGGAACTGTCTGGGATGAAGAGAATTGCTCTTTAAATCCTGAAAAACATACTACAGGTCACGGACACGGGAAAGGGGCTGCTCCCGGAGTTGGAACTCGGGGAATTAACCACAAGGCAGTCAGGACTCGATTTATGTTTTCTTCCGCGCCAATGTCGCCTCAACTACAAGAAAACATCCCAAGCTGAGACATATTGGTTTAGACTGATTGATCGCGCGTTGTCATGTTTTAGTTAAGAATAGGAAGTGGTAATGGGTCGTTACAGCTCCATGCATGTGGAGGAAATAAAAGTCTGCACTACAAGCACTACATTAACTACTGAGCTTGACTAAAGGTAGGTATTCATTCTATATAGAGCTTGTTCGAGCCAGACACAACGCCAGGATTTGGCGAGTGGAGGGGTTCATATTGAGACAACACTAATCCTATGATGTCAGAAGCGTTGCCGGACCGCGAAGACATCCATACGAGTTGGGTACAGGGTCCCGCCTCAGGGTGTTTCTTCGTAATGAGGATTGCAGGTCAGGGGCTTAAATAAGAATATTTTCCCCAGAAAAAGCCAGTGTAACGTCTAATTAGTATTTTCAATTTTGGATACTATGTTCACACCCCAATAGAAGAGCTTTTGGTCAGGGAGCTGCATCTCCCTGCTCTGACCAACATGATAATATATGAGGGTAATTAACAACATCATTTGAATTCGTTTTAAGTGACCACAGATCATGGGGTGGACACAGTTGTTGGATTTTGTAAAGAGAACAGGGGAGTAGGCTGGAAAAAATTTTGTAAAAGAGATGGCAACCGTAGATGTAGCGTAGCGACTACCAATTTATGTCGTAATGTGGCAGCTGATCAGTGGCGGAGTACAGCGCGGCGTGCCCATCCTTTTTTGATGGACAATCCTTTTGTTGCGTAAAGTCACACAACAAGTAAAAATTCTGCGAATGGCATTTGCTTTAACATAAAAGCAAATTTATTTGTCTGCCATATGATGCCTCAGTATTAATCCCCACAGATTTACCAACTACGTGATGCAATGGAACTGATAGAAGAACAGAAATTGAAACTTTTTGGAGCTCACTGAGTTGATAACGATTATTTGGTGATAGGTTTGAAGGAAATTATTGCGTGACAATGCTTCTAGTACTGGCCATAGTAGTCATGCATCACTTCCTATAGTTACTGAAAATGTGAGAAATTGTAGCTGTTGTGGATAAGAGTTGCATAATTATGTAAAATAACCTAATGGTAAAGAGTGTCTTGGTCACGTATTTGTAATAAATGATTTTAATCATTAATTACCCTGTCATTGCCATTTTAGTTGTGTGTCAGATGTGCTGAATCTGTTAGCTTGACCATTTACCATCAAGATGTGAGTAAATCTCCGCAGGTAAGAAAAAAAAATCATAAATTATGTGAACCAACTCAACTTTAAAGCCATACACTCGTCACCCCAAAGTATATTTTTAGTTTAGGGGTATCAAAATTCTCAGTTGGTTACTGCTCTCTGATTGACAGCAAAGTTTGAACATTCAAAAGATGCACTGTAGCTTACAATCCTGACAATGCAGAGAGAGTGCTTGGACTACACATTATAGCCTTGCATGCTCACCAGAAAGTTATAACATAGGTTTGTGTCTACACAAAGAGGAGTTTTATACAGTTATCGGAGGAGCTACAAATTGCATAGTTGGGAGAATTGCAACCGTCTGGGATGACAAGAATTGCCCTTTAAAGGATTTTTAATCTGTGACTGTACTCTACAGTTTCCGTTAACTGAGAAGTATAGCAACACAAGTCATGAATATGAAAGTGACGGGATTTTTATGACCGAAACCTAATATTACGGAAGGTTAAGGGTGTGGTTAAAGAAAATCATGCGGAACGGTTTTCAAACGTATCTGCACTTATATGACCTTTATGTTTATGGGCTGCAAAAATCTCAGGGATCAAGCTACTTAGACATGCAAATGTTGTTTTTCTAGACACTGTGTATTATCACGATCAGATTATATAGAGAGAATGATGACGTCATATCTTTTTCTTGGTCAAAGGTTGCATCTTACTGTATTGATAAATCACTGCTATCAAGACAGTACATGTATTCCCCATTGTGTTGTAATCCTATCCATAAAGAATCACTGATCCTTCTCCTGTTACTGAGCCTGCCATTTTTATAAGTTACGAAAATGGAAAGCTCAAAGAAAAGTCTTCATTCGAGCTTTTGTGTGAGGTGTTGTAAAGAGGATCTAAGTATGTTAGCTCCATGATCTAAACATCCTGGTGAAATGTCGTTGAATTCCTTTGTGATGGTTTTGAAATGTTATCCAGGTGTGGTGTAATAGCTTTTATAACTCAGTATATAAGTTGGCCAATGTATTCTTTTGCGTACTTGTCAACCTACTGTTCTGGACTTGGATTGGGTTCACGGTTACGACATTTCCTAAAGTTTTGTGGCACTTACAAATTTCCAACGCCCACAATATTTTCAAATAAATAGTAGCAAAAATGCATCACATTCTGGAGAATAAAGGTATTAGTAAGTTATGAGGATAAAGGAGCAGACTATTGCTGATAGGTTTAGACCCTCTGACACATCCAAAATACTTTGGAATTTTTACTTTTCTTTTAATATAATAAGTGGACATGGACGGCGACCATGAGGGGGGGGGCAAGGGGAAAGTCCTCTCAATATTTTAGTCGGGACGTAATAGCAAAGTCCCCCCTATATTTAGAGGTATGCAGAGAACAAGAATGCTACACACATTTTCGATATGAATAATGGTGATATTAGCCTATTAATGGCAGTTGGGGAGAACTTTAGATCAGAAATATGTAACCTGTGTCGTCTAAAATGCACAAAATCGCTTGACTTCCAGAGGCTTTGTCTGCCCCTGGACACCAACAGGGGACCTACATGTATCCCTGGCCGGAGGCGCAGGGCGATCACGCAAGCCGAGGTCCCCCAATAATTTTAACAGATCGCCGGCCCTGTGAGTGGATTCCCATACCTCGCAAAAAGATAAATTGTGAGGGACAAACTCGATCATGCCAGGCCACAATATTTCCTTTTTGATCCTCAGATCCCAATAAATGGAATGATCACTGATTTTTTGATGCCTGAAGATAGTCGAATTCAACTCTCATAGCCATCGTGTGTACATTATTGTACTTATTAAACATAGTAAACCTGCTCTATATAAATTAGCTTATTACATATTTGCCGACAGAGGATCAAACTTTGGACGACAAGGCTTAACTCCTGACGTATGAGTTTTGAAGGTGCTCCTCGTTAATAGGGAAGTGAGTATTATCGAAGTCTGTGAGATAACTCCATTTATGGCCCCTTTCTCCCCCCCCCCCCCCCGGCTCGCATTGCAAACGAGAAATGAAACGAAAACAGAGCACAAACCTACATCTGTGCGCATAATTTATTTTATTCTTCCTCCCTCAGGGAGGTGATAAGTCCCCCTCCCCCAACCAGTGCCTCTAAATGAATGCACTTTACTCCATTTTAGTTTTTTTTTCTTTTTCTAGGTTTTTTCCACTTCTAGAGTTTTACGATCTCTTCTCCATTTTAGTGTGGTGTTCGTTTTAATACGGTATCTTACTGTTTGTTTCCCTTTTGTTCTTTTTTTTTACCTTGGTCGGTGTTTGGCAGCTGGTGGTGCTGTTATTGCCGGGCGGTAGTGCGGTTGGTTGTTTAGTCTTGTATTTCTGTTGTTTATCCTCTTGCGTTTTCATTGTAGGTTTTTTAAATTCCTTTCTTCCTTTTTACGTTCTTTTGTACTGTTTGCGAGTGCTTGAACTTCCTTTACGGAGAAAGAAAGTGAAATCTTATCTAATCTTAGTGATAAGCTCCCTGCCCCCTCGCTCCTTCAAAGTGCCATGCGCTTTTATCCCCAACTCCTTATCAAAAAAGATATAGAATGGACGGCGGTTCATATGAGTCACAATACAAGGGCCCACATACGGCAGTTTACAACTTCAGTCCACCATGAAAGAAGGTAAGTATGACCAATGGAGTATTAATGCAATGTGAAAAGAAAGATTGTAAGGTAGAAGAACTTCTCTGAAGGGTCTGAAGGGCACACACATATAGGGTGCCCACACTACTTTTGTAAGCTCTTGTAGTCAAAGGCGTATGAGGCAAGGAATCGAGGGCGACAGCCACCCCACCCTGAGAGAAACAAAAAATACCGATTCCAGGGCATAAGAATGTCATTTTCAGGGTTTATGCAAGTCATTGTTTGCCAATTAAGGAAAATCAGGGCAAACACTCTCCGCCCATTTGTGAATTGTTTTCCATACTCCCATTTCTGCATGGGAGTATTTGACTATGACTGTATAGTGTAGTCTGTGAGGGAGTTATAAGTTAGTCAAGAAAGAAACTATGGGGAGAGGGCTGTGTTGAAATGCTGGTGCCGATTTGCAGCCAAATGAAACAAAATAGTCTGCCGCACTTACCTAAGTATAAACCCATTGAGCGGTGACGCACACAGTCATCCAAGTACGTGATGAAGAGAGGATACACGCATGTGCCGCAGCTACATAGGCTCTGACCCACTATAATCCACATGGCTTCATTCCAAAGGGGACCTGACTGAGCTAACTCATCTTCACTGCAGTTATTTTCAGACGATACACCGCGATCTTTTAGACACAACTGTCCGAAATCTGCAGCACCTGATTTATTATACAGTTCGTTGTTTGGCACTCTTAGTGAATCAGGAAGGTCATACAGGAAATGTGGAACTGAGTGTAAAAAATATCCTAACGCTACGATCATGTATAAAACGGCGATAATTCTCGGCCTATGTCTCGGCTGTCCAAAGTGAATAATAAACAGCATAGTCACGAGACCGAAGCAGTCATTTACCACCGGAAATAATCCTGACTCTGAACTCTTTAACTGAAGCCTCTTTTCTATTGTGCTCACCGTCCCTCCAAGATAAGAGATACCGGTTAACCATAAAGCAGATGCCGTCATTCCCAAGGCGGCGAACACGACCGGACTCGTAAAGAAGGACCCTTGACGATATTTTGCTTCGGTTTCTGCTTCAAGTTCTTTCCCCTCCTTCTTCGCATCATCGATTTCCAGTCTCTCGCTCAAGGCGACAGGTCTATAGTTTCCCGTAACCGAAGAACTCATTTTGCCGATTTCAAGAGAGATGTATGGTAGTCATAAGGCAAACGGAAAATCAAGGCCAAAAGGTCTGAGGATGAAACAAGAAAAGGTGTGAAGGTCAAATAATGACAGTACATGAAATGACCGCAACAAGTCGCGACTTTTTCTTAGTAAACATTGCAGTGGTTTTAATCTCTCATCCTTTGCGCAGTATTCCCGCAGTAGTATGAGAACAGTGACGTATACTTACAACCAGAAAGCCAAAAGGCTTAGTGATTCCTTGCCCTTCTTGAAATATCGTGCTTACAAGGTTTTCACCTTTTGACCTCTGGTGACCCCAAAGGACCTTTGACCTCCACCAAAAACAACAGGGATCATCTAATCGATATGCGCAATCTACATGCTAAGTATGAGATCGTTCATAGTTATCCTTCTTGAGATATTCTGTTTACCAGATGTTAACCTTTTGACCTCTGGTGACCCCGAATGACCTTTAACCTCCACCAAACGCAATAGGCATCATCTACTCAACAAGGCCAACCCACACACAAAGTATGACATCCCTGGGAGTTACAGTATCTTCCCTGAGATATCGTGTTTACAAGATTTTGACTTTTTGACCTCTGGTGACCCCAAATGAACTTTGGCCTCCACCAAAATCAATAGGGATAATCTACTCAATATGGCCAACCCACATACCAAGTATGACATCCCTCGAAGTTACCCTCCTTGAGATATCGTGCTTACAAGCAAAGCCGTCACATACACACACATACACACACGCACACACACGACATCACCATCGCATAGATTCCTTTTGCATTCGGTAAGGAATCAAAAACGCTTGTGGGGATGGGGGAAGGATCGAGGCTGTACTGTATCTTAAGAAATACCACGTGCACTAGTTTGACGGTAACAAAAGCGTTGGGGACTCAAAAGTGTGTGTGAAGGGGGAGGGATAGGGAAATTGCTACGTGCTACACTGATGTAGAAATAATGCACCATTCCTTTAGCTACACGTACTGCAGCTCAGTTTCAACAGCTCGCTGCGAGATCCCGCAGTTAGACCAAACAATTTGTGAGGGCACATTAACCATAGAGGATTGTTGTCCATGCATGGGAAACCATGCATGGTAAAATGAGACGGGAAGACGTTAGTATCACGTTGGTCATTGGGTGAATGTGATCTTTATGTGCTAGAATGATACAGTTTTGTGTTCATATTTGAACCCGGGAATTTG
>WURT03109059.1:0-12128 GCA_009936505.3 Holothuria glaberrima
GCTAAATCTACATGGAAACATATTCAAATATTCCAACAGTATCAAATTTCAAGGACAAACAGGACATTCAATTATAAGGAAAAACAAAAGGAATCTGAGGCAATGTGCCCACTTTACATAACTCTCCTCATTTCAGGTGTGGTGGTGAACCTGTACGTGGGTCAGATGTAACACCGTCGTCTTATAATCTGTCAATCTTCATATGAGGATATTCCGTGGTCTTTTGTTTTGTTAAGTGTACTTATTGTTTAGATCTGTTGTCATCTTCAATATTAGAGGGAAAACACAAATGTTAGAATAAGACTATTTCATTGTAGTTCTCATCCATTTGCACTCAAAACAAAACAAGTTCAATTTACACAGGGACTCGGTGACTCGGACTCGAACTCGGGCCTAAGGACGCGGACTCGGACTCCGGCCTTAGGACTCGGACTCAGACATCAGGACTCGGACTCGGACTGGGTGGACTCGACTCCAGCCCTGCCCCTTAGTATGTCAGAAGTTCTTTAGTGGATTGTTCTTTAAATTTTCAGGATGGCAAAGCGTATAGATGCCTTTTACTCGTAGATAAATGTACATTTTCATTTGGTGTGAAGTATTATCACCATATCCTCACATTTTGTAACGAAATGTGTCACATTCTTGTCTCGAGACATGCATATTATGCATGATATCACAAGGTTAGGGCTAGGATGGAGACGTAAAATATGGTCATGGTTGGAAAGTCTCGTTATTTCATACCATGCGTGATATCATTTTTGGATTGGGTGATATTTGACCGAGATATAGCGCAAATCATGTGCCCACGTCGGATTTTAATTTATCTGAAGAAAAAACCCGTCGTGATGATAATGGCTGGCAGAAAATATGATTGACCTCGACAATAACTACAAAAGTGTGTAGTATGTTTTACTGTAATAATCGTGCGTGAGTTTTAAACTTAATTTTGCAACCCACAAGAAAGAACAGCGAAAATATTCCAATGAATGCCTTTGCAACACTGATCAATAAACTAACTCTCCCTTCAAAGTGACCTCTCTCATTTGTCCTCTTCCGCCGGCCTTATTTTCCTTTTTCCTGTTCCTTGCTAATGACATTTTTGTAAAAATACACAACTTCCGAACCGTTTTATAGTCCTTCTGCTAAAGTATGACACTTCCTGTAAAGAAAAAGAAATTCTGATCAACTTAAAATAGTTTCCACGCTTACCACAAATCTTTTTTTTTCCTTATAAGGTGTCCTTAAATAGAAATGCTTCAGCCTTTGGATAAAAACCCTCTACTTTCACAAAATATCGATTACACAAAGTATTTGTTGTCATTCGGTCGTGAATTACGGTATCTCAGAAGAGATGTGAAGGTCATAAATACGGTGGTAATTGATGTAGACGCTATTTTTGTTGGATTTCGTAACAACACTTCGTGGACTAAGCTTTAAAATAGGACAATGCCTTTTCTTGAAAGCTTAAACTCACGAAAACGTGCGGATTTTTAATCAATAGTACCAAGTAAACGTAAAAAAACAGAAACACACAGTTTTCCCTAGTTAACAGAGTCTGCCTTGCATTACATAATTGAATATCATATTGATACCGTGAAGACTGGGTTTTATGGAAAAGAATTTATAGTTATATTTGGTTTCATCTCCCACAACCATGGGCAAAATTCGACTTGAAGGTTGCTACTAAAATTTCATCTAAAGTGAAGGGTCCAGTTACCGTGAAATTAAACAATTGAAAGAAGATGAAAATGCAGGAGTCATTTAGCTAACATAACTGGCTATTACGCCACTGATGAAACAAACTCCCCGATGGTCAACGGTGTCAAGGAGAGAATTCACAAGGCAATGACACATTTTTTTCTATCCGAGAGGTCTAGAGCAAACAGACGTGACGTCTTCCTTTTGTAATCGATTAACAGCCAAAAAGATTGTACTTGTATCCTTTACTTCTAATTTACTACTACTTATCAAATGAAATCGACAACTTTTTATTACGTTTATGACCTTTTGTTATCACGTCTAGTCCCGACGTAGTTCATGGGCTCAAAATAATTTCGTTGCATTTAAACCTTTACTAGGATTGTTCTTAAAATAAGGTGTCAATTGGTCACATTTGCGTAAAATTTCCAATATGAGAACTAAACGGTCAGTGACATATAGTATTTTTTAAAAATATGTTTGGGTACTAAAAATGCAAATCACGTTAAAAGTTACATAACGTATCATAAAAATATTTATTGTTTAAAAAAGGATTCTTTGTTTCTCGTGTAAAGATGACGTAAAACGTAAAATTATTGAATGGTGTTACTTGTTTCTCTGAATGGTGTGCAACGTTAAACGTCTCATGCAGGGTGATCTTCAAAACAATGGAATTGAATTTTCGATAAGAAGATTGTGTTACAATGGGGAAATATACCTCTTAAAAGTGGAAAAACCATTTAGTGTCCCACGGTGTTCCCGTTACTAAGTGAAACTTTAACCTCAAAGTCAAAGTGGAAAACTAATTAAATTTGGTAAACTAAGAATTTCTTAATAGTGTCTAATTAGTACCATTACAAAATATTATAATACTCTTGAATTTACCATGTTTAGTTTTAGAGAAAGAGATGATTTATTTATGTGTGTATTTATGAATTTACTCATTTATTTCTTTTGAAAATGGGACTATAACAATTACACGTTGGGTTACATGGTGAATCTGTACATTTTTCACAGTGCTATCCCATGTTACAGAGACAGAATAGGTAGAGATGCATTACTTTTAAAGTGCTATGCAAGTGTTTCCTAAAATTGCAACTTGATACTTATTTAAGATTTTGTGCTTCCACAAGGGTATTTTATTTCACAATGTGAATCTGAGATATATAACGATTAAATATTTGAATCTAAATCTACTAATACCGGTTATTCATGGAGTAACCCACTTCCTTTCTAAACCAGTGATAAACCATTTCATTTTAAATCTTGCTATCATCGTGTCCCTTATGATTTCTGTTTGCTTTAAAACATTGTAAAGAAGCACAATTTCTTTTGTTGACCCATTCCTTGTTTTAGTCGAGTTCTAATGTAGACATTTTTTAAATATCTAAAGCCGCCTTGTTTACCATCCTTGTAATATCTCTGTCATAGTTAGTAACACATTTCCTCCCCAGTAAATGTCGGCATACTTTGTTTCGCTAATGACACTCTAACTGTCAATACACTACCACCGACCTGACTGTTTTTTTAACACTTACTAAGGTCATAAACCCATTACTTTTCCTTATCTTTGCCCTTGTTAAGATTACAATGACATTGATAAGGTTACAATAATAATGACAAGATTACATTGCCATTATTGAGATTACAATGGCATCCTCAAGAGTACGACGAGAAATGATGTCACTAACTTAAAGTGCTGCACCTTCGTAGTGCGTCTGATACAATCCATATTATTCTATTTATGGAACTATCAAGGGAAAGCTTCACACTCACGTGAAAACTAACACTAATATAAACAACAGTGATCTTGAGAGAGCTTAAAATGAAGATACTCAATCCCTGTTCAATTAGCTCATTTGTTATGTCATATATTTTACAAATCAAAATTAGTTGTAGGTATTAACTCTTACCAAACTATTGTTTGCCGAGCTACCGACGTAGCTACGTGCGAGAAATAAAATCCAGTATTCATTATTTTGGGCAAGCGTAACTTTCCGTAACGTGACCCCTTAATTTCATCTTTTAGATGCAACTTTCAATGTGTTAGAAGTGTCATGTTACCCACACTGAAGACGATTTTGGAAAGCAATTTCATGGTACCCTATATTTCCTAAGATAGTGCCAAATACTAACCTCATCGAGTGGTGCCAATTGTAGTTAAGAAAACTATGGGTGACCTATGAAAACGTTTGGAAATCTCTGTGCTGTGCTTGCGGTACGTGTTCAAATTCAAATAACCTTGAGTGGGAATAATGGTTTCAATCTGTAGTTAAGGAACCATTAGGAAAAGACGGCAGTCGGCAGCTTGGCAGGACTATCCCAAATATCAAAACAGATCATTTCATTCAGATATTGTGTAAGAAAAAGTGGTGTAATATCAAGCATTCTAAAAAATTTAGAGCAACATGCTCCCTAATCCAACCATCAGTTCAAAATATAATATTTTCTCAGATCTTAGCGAGTGATCAACATTTTTCTTTTCTGCCAGACAGATAGTCGATAAAATCAATCAAATTATTTGATGTACTTAATTAATGTCACGCACCTTTAAAACACAAATTTTTAGCATACAATGTTCCTAGTTTTGGCCCCCGATTATGAAATACCGCCTTTTATTCTCCTTGGGCATGTAAATGCAAGCTATGTTTGAAAATCAACCAACGTTTTAAACAAATGTTAAATTAGAGAAATCATTCCTACTATCTGTCCTGCAAACAAATAAGACTTGCAGAAACACGCATACAGCTTTGTGGAACATCTGCTTCTTATCTCATTAAATTCCTATTGTCTCACTCATTTGCATGATGTTTTATGTCCTTATTACTTTACTCAGGGATCTGTTATTTGGAAATAACAGCTCCCTGTTTTACTTATTCCTCTAAAGAGAACCCTTACCACGATCAAACGTACGGTCTTTGTAAAGGCAGCTTGCACTAAAGGTTAAAAGTTCAAATTCAGTGGAGCGCAAGTTTAAGTTTTTATGTTTGAGGCTCAGGGAACCAATTGCCTCATCGAGGAACCTATACCAGAATGAGGGTGGATAGACACCGGCGGGATTCACCTTCTCATTACGACTAGTGCTCAGAGGTAAACGAGGCAAGTATACTAATCGCTCCCAATCTACCCTTTGCAATTCAGGTCACCACCTGGCGACTAAAGTCCTTCAGCAAGTATTGTAGACGCCAGTCTCTATATGTAACGAAAACAATTGGCGACTAACTTTTCTGCAAAAGGACCTGTAGACCAAGTTTCAGAGTACCCCGCAAATACACTGATATAAAAGTAACGTCAATCTTTTCCACCTAGTAAAATACCGTTAACTCCCACAGGCACTCGAAACGTTAATCGGATATTTCCACTACAGTAAAGACAACTGCGTATCCAGAAACACTGCCTTGCCCGTCTGGGCACAGAGCACGAGCCTAGCGAACAGTGTGTACAAATGAAATGTTGGTATACGTCATTGAGAAACTCCGCCCTTTACAGTATAGTATTTTCGGAAAGGCCATTGACCATAGATTCGAGGTTGGATGACCCGTGTTGCATAGTCAGATAGTGCGGGGACCGAGTTCATAAAAATACAAGCTTGTAACACTGATGAACTGCACCGAACGTAAAGTACGGTGCGTAGGCACGTGAGGCGTACCTGAGCTATACACAGGCGGGAACACTTGTGATTAGGGTCGTTAAAAACCTAAATATATTATTATAAAAGATCGAGATTCTAGTTCCTTAATTGGCTAAAGTTGAAGATGAAATAATGTCTTTAACTATTATTTCATTCCTTAAACAGTTTCTACAAAAGGATTATAAATATGTTTTCCAAATCCAATGTATACAAGTAGCCTAGGTTTGACTGAGAACTATCAACACAAATAACTTGTGTAAGATAGTTTCGTATGTCGTAATCTGACAAACTTAGAAGGGAGGCCTTAAAGTATTTATTCCAATGGTGGGAGGATTAGAGTCGCGGAAACATAATACGCAGGAGCGGAAGTTTCATTAACAATTTGGTTTCAAATAAATACATCTAGGCCTACATTTCCTTACTTCGTGATTAATAATATTTAGTGATAGTGGTATAAGCATATTTGAACGCAGTAGAAAAACAGAAATATACATAAGACAAGAGAGTAATTGACAAATAATTTTATTACTTTTATTAACAATTTTATTTACATCTATTATTTATATATAAAGATGAAGAAATTCCTGTTTGTTTATGAATAAAGACTAACAGAGAGTCAGTGTGTTCTGCCCATATTTATGTTCGCTGAAGCAAAGACATTGCAAAACATTATTAACATAGTTAAGACAAGAAGTTAATATCAATTAGATGTGCTTACATAATGGAACCTCTCTTAATGGTAAAATAATTGAAGGAAGTGACGCAAGGTCATTGTTTTCTTAACTTATACAGGATTTATAGGAATTAAAGTATGGGAAATATTCTAACATTTTTTTTTTTTATTTTATACCGTTACCTAACTGACGACCAGAAACAAATTTTTGGCTACTAAAATTTTGTAAAAATGAGTACTTAGTCGCCAGGACGGAAAAATACTAGCGACCAAGTTTTCAGTGCAATTGCAAAGGGTTGCTCCGAATCCTGCTTCTGGAACCGCCATTAACCTCCCAGCCCGACGGACGTGAGTGTATCCCCTGTCTTTAGCCACTTTTCCAAAGGTTGGGAGGGGTAGAGGTTCCTTGCACTGCATCCCTGCTCAACAGATGAACCGAGCAAAGCTCACAACTCTCTGAATTGGACAAATTCCTGAAACGGACAATTAAAGTTCACCAATTTGAACCCCTCAACACCATTGTGAACAGCTATACTGAACAAGTAAATTTTAGTTCCGGGAAAATTTCCAAGTGGGTTCACCGAGATTTGATCCAAGGACCTTTAGTGTGCAGGGCAGTACACTCAACCACCAAGCAACTCCGGCAACTAAGTTGTTCTGGACGACACTGCACCACACACCACATTGCTTTCGTACATGACCTAGGGTCCCTGTGTGTTTGTTTGTCTTTCAGAACATGGTTGCGTTAGTCGACTTTAACACACGTGAAACATCCCTGTATTCAGGAAACCATACATACAAGGACTTCAGCATACACGAAGTTTGCTAAAAAGGGCTAGTCATTTGTGTAGCCCTGCAAACTGTTTTCAATCGTATCGGTAACGAATTAAACCTTTCTATTTAGGGACAAAACATACGCTATATTCGGGCAAGCATGCATTAAATTTGGACAAAAGTGGTGCAGACCCTCCTTCAAATTTAAAGTTATCCCGTTCGTTTATTGTTACGGTTCATTACGCTTGATTAAAGTGACTACGTGTGGATAACCCACTTAAATTTTCTCCATCGTAAGAACGTCAAAGTACATCCTACTCCTCTCGCTTCAATTCTGTAGTACCCTTCTTAATCACATAATATATTGTAGTGGTATTGCCCTTGGTCATAAATTATAGTAAATAACATTTATGCACATTTATGCCAGAGATTACAACATTTGTTGTCATCAATGACCAAAGGAAAGAGCTTTTAAAGCCGGTGATCTAACCTTTAGAAATCGTTAAATGAGTTTAAAAGGAGAAAGATTATCTTTATATTATGCGTTCATTTGAATTTGGAGGGCTACGTGACTTCTTGGAAAAATTTTGGAAGATTTTGTATTATCATATTATAAATAGTTTTTGATTAATTCTACGTACATCAACCATGCATGTTTCTGACTCCTACAACTGTAAGGAAAGGTATTTAGCTTAAAATCTGTTGTTCCTGTATATAGATATACAAAAACACACATATACTCATACAAGAAAATATATATATATATATGGGTTTATTGTGGGTCATAACTTTGTAGGATAGAAGATCATGGTGCTAGAGGGTGGCAGCTTTAAGTACTCCCTGTTCAATAATCTACATTATCAAACAAGGTGTATCCTACATAGTTAAGACCCCCACATCCCGCATCCCTCTCGTTTTCAATTTACATCCTCTAATTCCGCGACTTAAAACAAGCTTTTACCACCCTTAAAGACGAACCCATTCTCCCGACTATATTTTCCGAACCTCCCCTACTGGCCCTCCGCCAACCCTCCAATCTCAGAAGACTCCTTACTTCCGCCAAATTACCCACCCCTGGTCAAATCATTAATGGCAATACTAGCTGCAACAAAAAAAAAGCTTTCAGGTCTGCAAACACATCATCCTTGGAGAGCATATCAAAATCCCTAGTGTAAAATTTGCCGTGAATCTCCCTATCTAAATTGAATTTTTGTAATGTTTTTTACATTTTTCACTGTCATTAATGTAATGAGGGTCTTTACAAAAGTGAAATAACCAAGACTTCATTTCGCTTTAAGTTAAACAACCATAAAATTCTTTTCGTGACAACACTCCAGGTTTCCCCCGGAGCACTTTAATCTTCCCAGCCATTCTCTTGAAAATCTGAAAGTCACCTTCATTGCAACACTTTTGTTTGTACTGAACGCCGCAAGGCCGCAGAACTTAGTTGGATTTTGAAACTAAATTCACACATCACGAGGCAAAACAAAGACCTCGGTGTTTTCAGTCAGTACACTTTCCATCAGACAACGTAATTGTTTATTCCACTTATTAACATCTTATCATCACCTATCATCTTCTGTTTTCAAGTTTTATCTCCTGCTGTTGGTTAAGATAATAGCTCTTCTCACTTTTCTGTCTGATCTCGCTGATGAAAGTTCCAGGGGAATCGAAAATTTCGTATTAAATTTTGGATTATTGTATTCTTCAAGTCAACTAGTGATGCATCTATTTGCTTCCTGTTTTACGATTTATTTTATCGGAGTACACGTGGAACTCTTCTCCTCCACTATATGTATATACATGTTATGGCTGTTTTATCACCTCTTTCGATATCCAGCCATTCATTTCTGTAGCACTGTTGTTATACAGTATTATACAGTATTACAGTGTTATACAGTATTTCCGTTTATATATATATATATATATTTACCTAGATCACACCTTTGGTCGACATTTCGTTCGTTAAAAATGTACATTAAGGGGACATTTACAATAGGAGGACAGTTTACTGTGCATTTAAAGTTTGAGCTCTCTGTATTACTAAATGAGAGCCAGGCAATTAAAAACTATGACTCTTTCCAAAGGTTAAGAGCGCCCTCTTCAATTCGGTGTAAGGGTTTTACACGCTAATAATTCGAGTGTTACGCAAACTCCTCCTGAATTTTGACCGTGTATATCTCCCTGGTTCTTAATATGTACATTAAGTGAACAGATAAGTATTGCGAAAATCATTTTAATATGTTGTTCATTTTATTATAACTTGTGCGAACGTCATACATATTAAACATACCATATATATTGTTGCGGGCTCTGTTGAAGTTTAGTGTGACTTTTTTTTAATTTTCCAGTGTTTTGGTGTGCAGATATATTTAAATATATTTTAATATGTGTTTGTCGACCTCAGGTCGCATTTTAGACGGTGTCGACCTAAGGTGGGATCCAGCGTTATATATATATATATATATATATATAAAATGTTACATGTCAATTCTACAGGTTTCAAAATTATGCGACTTTATCCGCTACCAGCCATTCTCATCCTTCAGTTTCTGTACACAAGAAGTCGCAATGTCGCACCAATACTTCCTTATATATATATATATATATATATATATATATATAAGGTCAGGTAGCACTGGTACAGTATGTAGGTCGAAAAAAGTAGTAAATAGTGCTAAAAGTTTTTGAAAACGTCCACAACTTTTCGGGTCTGAACCCTTCAACAGGTGTGCGAAAAATGCAACTAGCAGTTGACACAGCCAAACGTACGAATTTGAAAAGGGACACGAACAAATCCAAGCACCAAGCCGGCTACAGGTCTGTTCGTGCCAAAATTTGTTGGTCTGTTCCTGCCCAAAGTTACTAACACAGGTAACAACTGTAACAAGGTAAACTGATTTATAGAAGTTCAAGTCTAACGTTCAGACCATTTGGGGAAAAGGTTCCAAGTTTCATAATGGGACGGTTTTCGGTAGTCAGGCGATCATGATTGGATCCTCGAAGAGAAATGGCTGCTGAAACCATTAATTAAGTCACGGATCGAACATGTTGACGGGGAGTTGAAATGTGAAGCTACAGGGAACCCTGAGAGGTTCTCTTTAATTGATCTCAGGTGCTCAGTGACTCTGTCAGCAAGACGAAGTTTTGTTTCTCCCACATACAGTTTATTACCGCGTTTACACACGAGAACGTTAACAACATTTGCGGAAGTACAGGTGAAGTGCTGGTGAATGTTAAATCGGTTTTTGTTTGGAACTACAATGGAGAGGATTTCATCATGACTGACCACCGGGCAAGTATTGCATCTTCCACGGTTGCCAGGAAAAGTTCCAGGGGTCTGAGCACCACTGACTGGGGTTGGGAGACACGGACCAAGTGCTTAGATATATCCTTTTCAATTCTAAATGCTGTAATAGGGGGTTCAGGGAAATGGTCACGTGTGGATGGGTCCTGACGAAGGGTCTCTACATTCCTGTAAATAGCACGTTCAATGGGAGTTACAGAAGGGTAAAAGGATAGGAACAACGAAATGGGTCTGGTGGGTGTGTGGTTATCTTTAGGGGTAAGGGAAGAGGTTCTATCGATTCCTTGTATGTATTTTAGGGCATTAGAGAGCAAACTTCGTGGATAGTTGCATTGTTCAAAGAATGAAATTATCTGCTTGGGAAACTTTGGTAAATCCTGGTCGTCGGAACAAATCCGTCTAGCCCGTAAAAGTTGTGAGTAAGGTATCGAATTGGTACAAGATCTGGGGTGGTTGGAAGGGAATATGAGGTAGTTGTGAGAGTCAGTGGGCTTAAAGTGGCACCGCCCTTATCAGTAGAGGTGCCGCTGTTGTTTGGCGTCCAGACCTTCATGATGCCGAAGCTGAGAAACAACTCTCAGACCAAAGAACATAGACCGAACTACCGATTGACCCCACTTCTGAAATGTAAACCTTGGTCAAGAAAACTTTAACTTACCATATCAGTGAAAAAAATCTTCCTTAGACAGCCAAAGCTCTTTTGCACCCTTTCCCACAAACCTCTAATTTTTATCTACTGCCCCAAATCCAAACGGCCAATAACTCTGGTCTGCCCATTGTGTCCTCTCACAGCTGCCCTACCGTGCTCATTTCTCAGTACGTAGAGTCTGTACTTACCCCGTTAGTTTCAACCCTACCTTCATTTATTCAGGATACTCCTCACTTCCCAAACTTCATTCAAAATTTTGAGTTTCCTAAAAATCCCAGTGAACGGACTTTATTCACCATGGATGTCACCAGCCTCTATACCGAATCCCCCCTAACCCCCCACCCCTCACGCTATTACCTTGATCTACGCCATGATCCTAACATACCCACCACCACTTTTCTTCGCTTGACAGAACTGTTCTTAACACAAAATTGCTTTCAGTCTAATAGTATTTCCAATATTTCCAATCTGTATTTCCAACTCCTCCGTAGTGTTTTTGACACAGAGCTATCCATCTCCGACCGTTAAACTAAGACCAATACCCAATTTAAACCCACTGATTCTCACAACTACCTCATACACCCTTCCAACCACCCCAGATCTTGTACCAATTCGATCCCTGGCTACCGAAAACCGTCCCATTATGAAACTTGGAACCTTGTCCCCACATGGTCTGAACGTTAGACTTGAACTTCTATAAATCAGTTTTTCATTGCTTTGTTGTTTACCTTGTTACAGTTGTTACCTGTGTTAATAACTTTGGGCAGGAACAGACCAACAAATTTTGGCACAAACAGACCTGTAGCCGGCTTGGTGCATGGATTTGTTCGTGTCCCTTTTCTAATTCGTACGTTTGGATGTGTCAACTGTCAGTTGCATTGTGCACACCTGTTGAAGAGATCCGACCCGAAACGTTGTGGACTTTTTCACAAACCTTTAGCACTATGTACTACTTTTTTCGACATATATATATATATACATATGTATAAACATAGTCTGTAGACAGAACTGTTTCGATCTTGTTAGATCTCATAAGTGCAGATCAGAGTAGCTTTTAAGACTGAATGGTGACTGGCACAAGCATAACCTGCCTTTCACGGTACACTGCCTATGAATACTTGAATGGACAAGCTCTAAGGAGCGTGCTATACAAAAAGCAACAGTATTACCTCTCGGCGAAAATGATATATATATATATATATATAGAGAGAGAGAGAGAGAGAGAGAGAGAGAGAGAGAGTAAGTACAGTGACGTTGCGACTTTTATATGAATGAGTGAACCAATGCTATATTAAAAAGTCGCATGAAGACCTTAGGTCTTTATTCCTCTAACATAGGCATAGCCTTATAATGAAAGAGGATATTTATATGAAGATGGAAAACTTAGCCTCAAGCA
>WURT03109081.1:0-12127 GCA_009936505.3 Holothuria glaberrima
ATATACTTTGACTCCACAGTTGTCAGGTTGGTTTAAAATACTGTTATCTGGTTTTCTCTTCCTTCCTATTAAGTGGATGGAGACAAAACCGAATTCACAGCGTCGAGTTGTGGTGTTGACTCTGGACTAGGAAAAGGATGTACCGGTTTGGATGATCTGCCGGACTCTGTTGCTTCAGTTTACGAAAGTTTTGGCTTCGATTCCCTCGAGTATTGTCTGTGTGATCAGGATTTGTGTAATACCGGATCCATAACAGCTACGTCCACCCTTCCCGTAATGATTGCCTCTTTGCTATTTACTCTGTTTGCATTTTTTCGTCAGGGGTAGACGTAAACGAACCACGTTATATTGATAGTTGTGGTTAATAAGACAAAAAATCCCCAAAATTTTAAATTTTATCCTTTTTGTGTGGTTAAAACATCTATATACTCAGAAAATTTGACTTGTTTGATTTTACTGGCTTATATTAGACTATTTCCGTGCCGTTATCGAAAACTGAAGATACGAAATTATCAACTGGTACACTGACTAATGTTTTGGTCAAATATTTTTTCTGGCGTCGTTAGATAAAGATCCTCCGGTATGCAAAAGCTTATGTTATACAAATAACGTCACAATATACCGCAAAGAACCGGTAACCGTCTGTGATGATTTTCGTAATCTCCGTTTAATAATCATCCTACTATGTACATTGGATGCTCATCGTTGAGTGAACTCAATTTTTTAAGAATACAAAGCATAACGTAGATTCTGATGTTTCAATATTAGATCCGCAGACAGACAAGGAAATGAGATAGCTTCAAGCAGGGATGATCACCTCCCTGCTTCAAGGAAGAAAAACATTTTAGGGGGTAGTTATACTATAATCCATTAAGGCAATGGTCATTTCTAATTTTTTTATGAGGCGCATTTTTTTTCGAAAATAGCTCATTTGACCAATCATCTTGGCTACGAGGTTTTTCCAATGACAGCTTTTATTCCTTAACCAGAATCACCACGCAAATGTTTTTAGCTGGAATGAGATGCACTATTTTAAATAGCGCCTTCATTTCGTGGTGGCAATTTCTATTATTAGCTTCTGTAAACATGATGATGGAATTTTTTTGAAGCAAGGTTCATTGCATATTACAGGTTCAGTCAAAATAAAACTAATGTCTTACAAGCTAGTGATTTCTGTATTCCTTGTCAAAGGCGGTAGGAATTTATGCAATAACGCATTCGAATGTAAATATGGGTGAGTTTGAGACGCTTTGCTTGTGACTGCAATTTCTCAAGATACAAATGGTGCATACATTTCCAGCGTATTTGATTCATAGATTTTTCAAAAAGGTAAGCTACGTATTTGGTGAAGACCAGAGATTAACCAGAAAGACCAAAGACTTAGTGATTCCTTGCTGAAAGGGAATGATTTGTTGCACTGACTCGGTTCATTCCTCAAATTTACACTTCTCACTAGGACGGTATTAGGTAAACTATAGGTAGATGGTTCAGTAAACCTAAACATCGTCACACCTCACTGAACTCCATAAAGTAAGTGTACCTAACATCTTCAACCTCCTTCTTGACTTTTTTATTTTTACGATGCTTTCACATCTTGTCCTCTGTTGACCTCATACGACCTTTGTACCCTACTAAAAAGTGAACCACAAAACATGAAAGGAAAGAACATGTCCTAAGAAGGAATCGCACCCGAGACCGACTGCTCTAGAAACTGAGCTGTTATCCACTACGCCATGAAAGAACTCGTTCAGCAAATAGTATTTCTAATCATCCTATAGTCACAGCATCTTTTACACGTGTTCATAATTAGGTAATTCAAACAAGAATTATTACTGTAATAGTCATGCTGGTGGAAAAAAATATTTGTTTTCTATAATTTTATCTTTGGAATGGTACAAAATTCATCCTTAACTTTTCGTTTGTACCCAAACGCCGGACACAATTTGGAGGTACCGCACTGTCTATTTAGTTAATGACGTTTTCGTGGTTTCACCTCTAATGACCTCAGATAACCTTCGAAATCCAACAAACCATGAGGGTTCTCTTTCTCTCGAAATAACGCATCTATATACCAAATATGAAAAGGAGCCATCATCCCCATACTGAAACATCGTGTGTTTTTCAAGGATTACCGTTTTTGACCTCTGATGACCTCGAATTACCTTTGACCTTACCTGAAAACAATATCCTTCTTCCTTTCAATTTTTTTAAAGTTATGCACCAAGTATGAAGATTGCCCATCGTTGCTATCTTGAGATATCGTGTTTACAAGCAGTTTTTAAGAATTTCATATTTTCATCTCCGGTGACCTCAGATAACCCTTGACCTTTACCTAAATCAATAGGGGTTTATCTTTCGACCATAATGCATTTACATGCTAAGTATCTATGCGTTCTATGCTTCCTACCTAGAGATATCGTGTTTAAAAGGTTTTCGGTGTTTGACCTCTGGTGACCTCATGTGACCTTTGAGATTCACCAAAAAATAATAGTAATCTCCCTCTCAAAATAATAATTTTATACATTTAGAATGAAAACTATCCATCATAGCTTTCTTGGGATATCGTGTTTGCAAACCAAGCATCACAGACAAACATGGATACACACATTATCGCCGGCGTGAATGCACAGATTCCTTTTGCTTTCGGCAAGGAATCAAAAAGGGAAATACTTGTAAACACAATATTTCAAGGTAGTAATGAGGGATATAGAAATATAGATTTATAATAATTAATGAGAGAAACAAGTCTGTAGTTTCCAGAGGAAGGTCAAAGGTCATCTTAGGTCAGTCGCTAGAGGTGAAGTTTTTGGAATATATCTCAAAGAAGATTAAGTGAGGAATCTCGTACGTAGCATAGGAATACCACATATCAAGTGCCAGGACACTATAATGTTTTTGGAGGAGGTCAGAGTTCTTATGAGTTTACCAAAGGTAAAACGGTGAAATCCTTGACAACATGATATCTCATGAAGAGTACCCTTGACGGATCTCACATTTAGCATTTGAATGTTCCAAGTTGTTTATAGACGCCCCTTGTTTTTCGTGGGGATCAAATGTCATTTGAGGTCACCGGAAGTCAAATATTGAACAAAAGTTGCCAACACGATACCTCAAGAAGGGTAACCTCAAGAATTTCATGTCGAGAGTGAAAATGTTCTTCATAAAATTTTGTAGAGGTTAAAGGTTATTTCATGAGGAAAGCAAAGGTCAAGTTAAGAAAATTTCATGTACATGATATCTCACGAACGATAACTTTGACGGATCTTTCACTCCGTACACAAAGGTTTCATGTTTAGTTGAAGAAGCCTACAGTGTTTGGTGAGTCAACGGTATTTGATTTCACCAAAGGTCAAAATGTTCAAACCGATAAAGCATAATTTATCTCATATATCATGGACGTAACACACTATCCTGTTTCATTCTGCCACTGCCCGGCATAGCCTGGGAACTTCCGGCATCTTCCGGGAAGCCATGAAAGCTTTTCCTGTTCACTCGAGTCTTTATGGGATAAACCGCAAAAAGGGACAAAGGGTCATTAATTACTCGACAGCCTTGGTTCAACATACTTACTTTCAAGATGCTGTCTTGTCGTCCCCTGCCCTCCCCTACAACTTTTCTCCAATTGTAAGCATGGTTACTCCATTCTAGTCACTCAAATTGGGGGGAACAAATAACTAAGATAATTCATTCATGATAAAGAGTTATCGTTGATAAAAACGATTATTTAGATGACATAATCGTCTTTGGATATTGCATAATGATCTACAGGTAAGATTACTTTTACATGCAATGCTCAAGCAAACTTGACCGACCAATCGAAATTAAGTGAAATGGAATTTCCAAGAATAGGTAACCACCAAGGGCTGTGGTGCCGCTAACTACTTCTTAAACAGAAAACCTCCTGCTGAAAAAACAGGCATGAAAAAGTCACTCTTTCTTGCAAGTACGACTGTTAGCGTTGCTTATTGTTATTGCTTATTATTATATTGTTAATTGTGACCTGTTTAATGGGTGAGCCAGTACAATGAAATTGACTCCAAATATGACCTTTTCATTAAATGAACATGAAAAGATTGTATTAAAAACATTTGCCTGTCAAATAGCTCGACTTGAAATCGGCCCGATATTGGAGAGACTAAAAGAGAAATTGACTTGGAATGGGGTTATATTGACTCGGATACAGTGTAGATCTAAAGACCTTTACAAGTAAGTTTGAATCTCTTACAAAATCAGTTAATCATTAGACATCAAGTAACAGGGCTGGATTAGCATTTCAAGGCCACAATTGTCCAACTTATACATGCGCTTGTCAGAGGCTCCTTTCAACCCTCTAAGCTGAGCCACACCCCAGCTTCCTTCTCCAAACCTTCGGCTGGAGTAATTCACCATTTCTAAGGACATCTTTGAAACGGAAAATTAAATAAGTAGTAATTACACAAATCAAAAAAATAATGAAAAAAATGAAAATTTTAACAGCATTTTAGTAAAACATTGCATCAACACAGGGGGTACGTATTTGGAAATGTTGTAAAAGTGGACTAATTTTGCCAATATTTGTTGATTAACGGATTTACCAAGAGGTTGGTTACTCAATAAAGTGGCAACTATATTCGTCCAATGAGTTCTGCCACTAGGGCAAAGTGTACCCAACTTCAGTTTTTTTCATATTCCTTCATAGTGTTGGTGAAATTTTTACTAATTTTGTTTTTTTGATTGTACGTCAATTTTGTTTTAGCTAGGGCTATTTTTATGGGTTTCTACATATGTCAGGGGAACTAGTTACTAAATATGATTACCATGGTGGGGATTTTGAGGACGAGCCAGCCTACCCTCTTTCCATCTCATCTACCTACATGCAATGCATAAAGAGATTAGATATTGAGCTTCACTGAAAATCACAAACAAAAGTTAATTGTATCAAAATCATATGCGCAAGAAGCTAAGGGATGGGCTGGGAGGGGGTGGCTAAAGCCCCAAGTCAAAATTATATTGGGAAGCAAGTACGCTTCCACCTCCCAATCAGTTCGAGGACAAAATATTTTAAGTTTTTCACTGTAAAAAATGTTAAAAGTTTGCAGTAATTTTCCTTGAAATTTTCCTAATATTTTGCAATCAATTGAATCTAACGACCATCAAATATTCAAATATTTTACCCTTCCCAAGAAAGACGCTCCGAAAAAACGTTCAGCCCCTCAGTCAAGAGACAGCTACCCACGCCTTTGATCAAACGTCCTGTGTTTTGTATGAACCTTGAAGCGTAACCAAGGAAATGTAACAAAATGTGGAAGTAGAAAAACACAATGTTTACTTCCCTTTTTGTTCCATTCATATACTAATCCATAGGCAAAGATAGTTAACAAAGTTCTGGACAATTACGTGGAACTATCAGTTTACACAATAACCTAACGACAATCAGAATCTTGTCTATAAATCTAGAAGTTTTGATTTTAGTTCAGTTGAGTTAGTTAAGTTTTGTTTGGGAAAGGACACTAGGTCCTCATCAAGGAGCCCAGTAGCGTCGCCAGACTTTTTGGTATGGGAGCACTGCATGAGGAAACAACGTTCGGCCGGAGAGGCACCGTGACACCAAAATGAAGGACTGGGCGTCGCTGGAGTCTTCGTGGTGATGCAAAGCGCTCCCCAGTTAGCGTTGAGGCCTAGGCAGGGGCCACCGTGGGGCCCCTGTTGGAATCCAGGGTCAACGCTCCATAGGGGTCAAGGGGGAGAAGCCCCTTGGATGCTCTGGGTATTTACAGAATTGTGACTATTGGAATGAGACATTTTACTATCTCTAAATGGCAATGAATGTGCACAGAGGGACCGCAAAAATAAAAATCACATTTTAACAATTTTGTTAGCCTTAATTAACGATGTAGTGAATCGGAAGGGGGTGTGAAAGGGGATGACGGATCATGATAATGTTTGCCTTGGGCTTTGAAATAAATCCACTCATGCTACCCTCTAGGAATTAATGTTGAGTCAACTACCTTCCAGGCATACCACTGAGGGGGAATTTTACACATTAGAGCGTCGGCTGCCGATCCGAGACTGGCAGGGAAAGTTTGGAAAAAGAAGCCCTTAAATGTGGTTCTTTGGGTTTTGGATGCCTTAAAATTATACTTATTACAATTATATTTCCTGCATTTTTAGTAATAAACCCCGGATACACGCGGGATGCATGCAGAAAATTCTAGTAGTTAGGTTTAAAGAATGATTTGCACAAATATACTTACACTCCTAATGGAGGTATTACCACACTGTGAACCCTGGCGTGATGCTTGGCACCACTTTGGCGAGAATTCAGGAGAGAGAAGTTTCCCAAGCAAATTTAAAGTCATAGGTATTAAAAAATAAACGGAAATAAGAGGTAAAGGTATGTAATTATCCTTATATTAATTGGATATTGCTTTTAAAGTGGAATCGAAAATCGCAACTTTTACAGTTTTTAAACAAAAAATGTGACTAAAAGATATCGATGAGGAAATGGGATTGAATTGAGAGAACTTACGGGCCACAGTGTTCTACGTATGATAAAGTTAGATGCTGAATCAATAGCTGTTAATTTTATCATGATCCAATAAGGCGGTGCTTCACATGATTCGACAAATAGATGGGCGCAAAGCGCACCGCAAAAATCGTAGTTCTGAATTTTTTTTTGTGCATTTCAATCTCAAAAGTAGCTCATAAAGTGACAATGGGTCCTTGTGTCCACATCAGTATATTTACGGGGTGCTTGTGCATAATTTTTTAATACTTAAACTCTGATTTGGGGCACTCGGGTGGCACAGCAAAGGTTTTTTTTGGGGGCCTCCCTTGCGACTCCAATGAAGGACCCTATGAATCCCAAACCCCCATACCCAAAAGGAAGAGCCTGTTTCTTCTTATTCCACTTATTTACAACTCTTTGTGAAAAAAGTCTTTCCTTCACTCTAAAAAAAAACGAACTGTTTTAATTACCCCCTATGTTTGGAACCTGGGATCACTAAATATTTTTTTTTTTTTTAAATCTTACCAATCTTAAAAACCCGCATCAAATCTCTATATGACCTCCTACTTTTTTGAGGAGATAACTCAAGCTTCCTTAATTTCTCATGATAGGGTATCTCCCTAGAAGACTGAATGAGTCTTAAAACACGTTTCTGGACTTAACGACTTTCTCACACACTCCTGTGTCTTTTATAAACTAAGGATCCTTAGCATGAACAGCACATTTGGGGCCTAAACAACTGCCTTAAGAGCCTAACAACAATGTCTTTCCTGAAGTACTTGAAATGCCTTCTAATCATACCCAGAATTCTGTTACCCCTCTTTGCAGTCTCAACATATTTACCAGAGGGCTTCGTGGCGGTTGAACCTTTCAACATTCCAAGGTCCTTATCAACTAACACCTCCTTAAGCTCCTCATCATTCAAGCATGGAAGTACTACCTCGGTACTTCCATGATTTAAGTAATAAGGAAACCTATAATTTCTATTCCAAACATTCATTAACTCAAAGTTACCAACATTAGAAAGCATCTGCCAGTCCTGAGAGCAAGCTAAGATCTTGAACCTTATCGAGGTGGGACTAAAAAGTATCCTCATCGACCTCAGACATACTACTTCAGAGTTCAATTTAGCACTCTCGGCAAATTTCTTATCACCAAAGCAAACCTGCGATTGTAGATCGTTAAGATACTGATAAAGGCCGTTAGCAAAAAAGTCTAAAACTGAACCTCAGGGGTACACCACAAGAAACCATTTTCCAAGACGAAGAACTACCACTCACTGCTACTCGCTGCTTTCTTTCTTATAACCACTGCTGAATCCAAGTCAACAGATAACCATCATTGCAACAGCTCTTCAGTTTTTGCAACATCGAATATCAGGCACCTTATAAAATGCTTTCTGAAAGTCCAAGAACATAATATAACTAGGATTATGATTACCCAAAGAAAAGCTAACATCCTCAAGAAAGTCTAAAAAATTGCTTTAACAAGACCTGGTAAGACTATTAAACAATGTTGAGACTTCTCAGTCAGAGACAAGGATCCATTGCTGAAGAGTAGCATCCCTTCAAATCGAAGGGATTCGATTCCCAGGTCGAGTCATACCAAAGACTTTAAAAATGGAACCTTCTGCCGTTGTGCGTGGTGCTACGAATAAGCAATGGAGTAAGGGAAAACAAGCCAGTGAGCCACAACTGGAAAAAGGCCGCGGCCGGCTCGACTTGAACCAATTGGTTTTAAACTGGGCAGTTAAACCTCATCTAACTAACTAACTAACCCTTCAAATCGACTCCATTGCTTTGCAAACCATAATAATGAAACTAAATGGTCTGTAATAACTATGGAAAGACCTATCCCCTCTCCTGTAATCAGGACTTCAATAAGCACACGTCCAGTCTCTGGGGGAAAGGGAGAAAGCCCTCCTAGAAACATTTATGTGCATTATATGATGCAAACAGACTGACAGAGAGGTGTGTGCTCCCATTTCCAATAAGTCTGCAGCTGACATTAGGCGAGTTAAAAGTGTAGAAACGAAAAATGTCACAGGGTCCAAAGCCACATACTTGAATTTCCGACAAGTTAACACAAGACCGTAGACTGCGGGGGGGGGGGGCGACTCCCTCACATCCTGAGATTTCCAAACCCTAAATGAAAACGGTCCTACTTAAAAAAAAATAGTAAAAATGCATAAAAACTGAATTGTAGTGATTATGTTTTAAGGAGGGAATCTAGAAAAATCGCACATATAAAGGTTCATTTATTAAAAGTTTTTTTTTCCGGGGAGGCACCCGGACCCCCGTATCAGACTGACTCTTACGCAGCTAATTCGGTCTTCCTAATGCATGATGCACACAATGACAAACTGGAGTCAGGTTAAAGATCTTTAGGAATTTTTCTCAAGCGTTGCCTCACGTTGCTTATAAATAGCATATAATTACCTTAAATTACTCATGCTGAAATCAATGTATATGTGAAGTATGCTTTTTTTAAGTCCCGTTTTCTCCTACAAAATGATCTCACTAAAAAAGTTTTGCTGTTCAACATTTCTCCTTGAAGTTACCTTATATTACTAATATATACATTGATTTTAGCATAAGTAATATAAGGTAACTTCAAGGAGCTAAAATCAATGTATATATGAATGTGAAGTATGCTATTTTTTAGTCCTGTTTTCTCCTAAAAAATGATCTCACTAAATAAGTTTTGCTGTTCAACATTTCTCCTTGAAGTTTTCGTTTCTAAAGCATGAAATCTCAAAAATTGTTTACATGCTTCTCGGGAGGTTTAGAAAGTGCTGTTTTCGTCAGTCTGGGAAGCATTTTGGACAGGCAATCGACTATTCTTGTTCAAGACTCTAATTCACTTTGCGTCCCTCACACATCGAATCATACTTACCAGTACGCCCTCTATAACTCTACTATTGAACTCCCCAGAACTAGAGTTCTGTCTGGACTGGAAGCGTCTACAGGCGATCTCAATAGTAGAGCAATGGAGGGCGCACTAGTAAGTATGAGTTTGGTATGAGTCGCAGTTGATGTGTGGTGGACGCAAAGTGAACAAGACCACCAATGGTGAAAACTTCGACTTCGGCGTATCCAGGATAACACGCACGAAAAAAGAGGGGCTAACTCCTACGGCATATGAGGGCAAAATTTAGTAAAATAAAGAGGGGCAGGAGATGGTCTTAGGGAAAGAATCTTGAAATTTATGCACTTGAATGGTATCAATGCTGGTATCTGACAATTAAAAGAAGCACTACATACTGAGGAGCTTTGTGACCGTCTAAAAAGTGGAGTCAAAAAGGGGGGCTACAGTCGGGAAAGCTTCCTCTGGAGCAGCGTCTCAGTGTAGTGCAATTTCGGTGAAAGAACGCCTGTATGCGAAAGCACTACTTGAAAGCAGCCATTTACTGCTCTTCAAAGGCATCTCATTCAAGCTGTTTTCTTAAGAAGGTTTAACCTTTGGGTAGTGAATTTTAAGGGGGCAATCAAGAACCCTGGATTTATTAAAAAATAGTATGTATCTGTCGTAATCCTTAGTTTGATTGCATAAATTACTTCCTAAACGAATAATTTCACGAAGTACTCCCCTCCATTATCAACTGTTTTTACCTACTTTGCAGGTTGTACGACATATTCCTTGTTCTGTTATGTTTGGGGCCCAAAGAGGAGATGAGCAGAAGCACCTCCGCGGGTTAACTACGTAGCAGACTGTACGGCACATTCCTTCTTCAGTGGTCTGGGAAGCTGAGGAGCTGAGCAGAGGTCGTTCTGCGGGGTACTTCGCGGGATACTATTTTCACGGTTCGGACTACCCTGTGCAAACACAAACGGAATTGCAAACAATGAGCAGCTTTGTAGCTTTATATGTAAACAGATGTGAAAACGTTGGTACTTTTTCCGCAAAGTTGTTCGTTTGGCCAATTCGTGAGCCAAATATACAGCAAAACTGGAGGCCAAATGATTTCAGTTGGCGCTGTCGTGAAGTTTTGGCTTACACCGGCAGTTAAAACGCCAAACAAGTGTTTTCGGACGAAAAGAAGGTAATTTTATTGTGGATTTTCTCCAGCATACCTTCATGAAATGGAATAAAATTTACAACGTATATTACTGACAAGATTTAGTATCAACTGAGATCAGTTAATTTTTTGTAGTTTGTTCCAATCAGGAGTAAATTCTCCTAACGCGGAACGGTCAAATTTCAATTCAAAATTGCTCCCTAAAAACATCGTTTCGCGTGATATCGATTATTCCTGAACAAGATTTGAGCATGAATAACCCATGAACTAGTGTACAACCTTTCGGTCACAAATATCAAAATCCCTAGGGGAAGATAGGTTCTAGGGCCAAACATTAAAAAAAGCTCCAGCGACTTCATATAACTATCGATCTAAATAAAATGTTAGTGGTAAAAATTTGCATCACGCGTTACACATCCTCTCTAAATTTCAGATCCGTAGCTTACAAAACCACCGACAAAACGCAAAGAAAAAATCTCTGAACGCCTCGCCGAAAACTGCTATGGCGATCGCATCACTTCGATTAGAAGTTTTCTAGTCGAAGTAACTAGATCCTTGAGCAGATTATCAATCGACAGGCTACTCAATGCAATCCATGTAGCGCCCTCAGTAGCATGTCATCCTACTAACCCCCCCCCCCAAAAAAAACAATGAATAATGAAAACTTCTATAATATTTAATAATTTCAAAGTTTTGTCAATGCAACAACATTTTGAATTCATACTACCTCACAAAGGCAAAATTTCTGAACAAGGAAGCCTTAAAGGGCCTTATTTACAGAACCGTCTCCCTCAAAATCAGACAAAAAGAATATAGAAATGAAAGCACAATCAAAGACTAGAATTTCTAAACATGTAACTAGGTGAAGATAACAACATTTTGTACCTTAGCCGTCTTATATACAAAAAGACTCTTCAAAGGATAGGTGTGTCCGACCCTGCACCTTAGACTACCATCAAAAATAAACAAATAAATAAATAAATAAATGAATGAATGAATGAATGAATAAATAAATAAATAAATAAATAAATAAATGAATAAATGAATGAATGAATGAATGAATGAATAAATGAATAAATAAATAAATAAATATTTATTTTTTTTCCATCTCTTTTATTGCAGGATCTTTTTGAAAGATATACTTTTGTGTTATGTCTTTTACAAACTACAAGACACACACTCACTCACTCATATCAGGAAATTTGAAAGGTTATATACATTAACAACACATTTTTCAGAACAGAAAGCTGCTCTACCTTCTTAAGTACGTTCAATATACATTATTCACAAACTTCAGCTCATTTCGTCCATAACATAACTTAAATCTTTCACAGTTGACTTGACTATTATTATTATTATTATTATTATTATAATTACTTTTCCACCTCTTTTATTGCAGGATCTTTTTAAAAGATATACTTTTGTGTTATGTCTTTAACAAACTACAAGACACACACTCACTCACTCATATCAGGAAATTTGAAAGGTTATATACATTAACAACACATTTTTCAGAACAGAAAGCTGCTCTACCTTCTTAAGTACGTTCAATATACATTATTCACAAACTTCAGCTCATTTCGTCCATAACATAACTTAAATCTTTCACAGTTGACTGTTTA
>WURT03109114.1:0-12126 GCA_009936505.3 Holothuria glaberrima
ATTATTATTATTATTATTATTATTATTATTATTATTATTATTATTATTATTATTATTATTATTATTATTATTACATAGGAGAAACCAAAACCAAGTTTCGTTTGCGGTATAGATCATTCAACACTATTACTGCTGATTTTTCTATAGCGGATTTAAAGTTTGCTATACTTTCGGGAGGGTTTCCTAATGATCATAAAAGGAAATGTGCAGAAATTCAATGCATTATTAATAATAACAATGCCAAGTCCGGCCTGAACAAAGATTTGGGTGACCGTAGTCGTTACAGACACTTCAGAGAGACGTCGTGTTGATAGGCTCCCATTGAGTTACACGCATTTTCCATTGTACGCATTGTTATAACATCATGTATCTGAGTTTTGATTACGTCACAATACTTCGCGCCTTATCTCTTAGCGTCTCTTTAACGCAAGGCGTGTCTTTAACGCGATTTTTTTTTTGATTTCGTACTGTTATCTTTAAGTTTTGACTGCACTCTTAATAAGCTCCTAATAAGTTACAAGCGTTTTCCATTATAGGCATTGTAATATCATATGGTGCGCTCGATTTGCAGTCCGGAGCCGCGACTTGAGTCATTTGACATCACTTGAGCCAGCGTTCGCGCTTGCGCAGATAAGAGACAAACCGAATGCGAACTCAAGTGGCTCACCATTACGTACCCCATGGGCATGAGCAGTGCCTAGGAAACCTTGCGCCTACAGCAAGTAGGCCATCCACACATGTCATACTCTGTACACTGTATGCAGCAGTATACGCATATAGGCCTGCCGATTGATCACTGGATATCGAAGAAACGTTCAAAGTGAACGGTCGGGCGAGAAAACAAAACGTTGAAATCACTACATTTCTTGGCAGAAATATAGATCTGTTTTCCAGCAACCGTGGTATCGAGTTCTTCTTATGCAGTCACACTGAAGTTCAACGGTAGCTAGGTTCCCGTTACAAACCTACGAGAATCAAAAACCGTTTCAAACGGCACCAGATGTAATATGAAAGTGCTTACTTGATGTGAGTTGAGAGCGGAGTTGTTTACAATTGAAAATTACTCCCACTTACTTTGCTGTAAGAAGTTTTCTTGGCCCTATTCAAGTATTACAGGGACTGATTTGCCGGACGGCAAGTCTGTTTCGTGTGTCGTCATCTTACCGTGTGACGTAAAACGCGTCGTGCGGCTCAAGTAGACCACCTCAGCAAGCTGGTCGTTTTGGCCGGCTCCAGTTGTGACGTTTTAATGACGTTTTGGCAAATCGAACGCTGGCTCGAGCCGCTCGAGCTACTCGAGCCGGTAAATCAAACGCACCTATTATGTATTTGCATTCTGATTACGTCACACTGTTACGCGCCTTAACTCTAATCGTCTCTTTAACGCGTACTTTTTGATTGCATACTGTTATCTTTTGAGTTTTGAGTGTACTCTGTCAGCTACTCACACTGAAGAAGGTGCCAGGAGCACCAACAATTTTGTGAACATTAGATAAAAAATACAGTTAATTGAAAAAAGGGACATCAAACTTTTCGCTCATTTTTTGGACTATAATTGCTCAATCAACACACGGTGCCTATTAAATACTATATATATATATATATATATACACACACGCACACACACATATTTGCTTTTTATGCTGCTAATCCACCTAGTGTTTTAAGCTCTATTTATTACCGATCTTAGTTTGTGCTGTTTGCTTTTACCCTTTGTATGTATTAGCATGTCTTGTAGAAATTTTTATAGGTGTACATTTGAACGTATTTTATCCTACTTCATTCGGGCTGAGAAAGGCTGAATAAATAACCGAAAGCTTCTTGACTCGGGGTGTCTTTTTATCTTATATATATATATATACAATATATATGATTAGATTCCTATGATTCCTATACAGAAAAACGTTTTCAAAATTTAGAGAAAAATCTCACTTATCGTGGTTTTCCTAGTAAGATAGTGATAAAATTACTAAAGCTGATGGCCAATCCAGAGCTCACATTTTGAAAAGAGGGTCGAATAAGGAGACGGATGGAATCCACCTTAAAGCTTCCCTAATAGTTACCAGAAATCCCCGTCACCCGCCTTTTATGGATATTCTACAAAAATATATCTACATCTTGCAGCTTTCAACTATTATACGCAAGGATATTAAAGCTCCCCCAAAGTTATATTTCGCCAACCGCCTTATTTACGTAAACTACTTGTGCATTCGACTCTTAAAAACTATGTTGAAACGCAAGCGCACAAGGGGTGCTTTAGGTAACATGAGTCAGGCTACTGGTGTTACCTATAAATTTATAACTCAGTTACGTGTACGTCTACTTCTATTATCTATTTCATTACTTGCTTTGACTGTATGAAACAATATGAAGGTGAAAATGGAGGTAAACTAAGACAAAGACACAGAGGTCACAGACAGGAGTTCAAAAAAGGTCAAACTCCCTAGGGCAAACATTTTTAGGGATTCTGTAATTACTTCGAACTTATTGGCATTTCGACATTCCTCAATTGAGACAAACCACAACGTTAACGAAAAGACTTGTTTTAGAAACACAAACTGAAAATCCTCCATCCTCGTGGCATTAATGTAAATGAGGTACCGAAGCAAAACTAATCTTTTTACTTTTCTTACTTGGTTTCAAGTATTAACCCTTATAGTGTTCGGTAACACTGTCACGCTGTTTTAGTTTTCTTAAGGTTGTGTACACTCTTCTGGGTTCAAGCTAGTGAGCCACAACTGGAAAAAAGCCCGTGGCCGGCTCGACTTGAACCAATTGGTTGGAAACTGGGCCGTTGAACCTCATTTAACTAACTTATTAACTCTTATGGGTTCTTCTCTCAGCTCCTCTCTAATCTTATTCTGTTTGGCCTTGGGAACTATTCTGTACATCTAACAGATTTTCACTGTACTCTGTAACCTCCCAAAATGTAATATACTTTGCTACCTGCACCAAATGCAACGTCCAATATACCGGTTCCAGCTCTACTCCATATAAAGTGCGCTTTCGCAACCACAAGTCCTCTATGTTGACTAACAAAAAACTTGCGAATTATCCATTCATTTCAATAAAATTCCCCATAATCTTAGGGATTTTGTGTTCCTCCCCATTGAGAAAATCTACCAAACCGATAACGTCAATAGAACTTTGCTCTTGCGAGAGACTTACTGGACTGCTCAATTACAAACCCTCAATCCCTAGGGTCTGAACAAAAGAAATAAACAAAGCGCAAAAAGCAGGATTAACTTTGCCCTTTAAGTGTTCTGTTGTGC
The DNA here is from genome assembly GCA_009936505.3 of Holothuria glaberrima. Classification (NCBI taxonomy): domain Eukaryota; kingdom Metazoa; phylum Echinodermata; class Holothuroidea; order Aspidochirotida; family Holothuriidae; genus Holothuria; species Holothuria glaberrima. The sequence continues at coordinate 3,273 of WURT03109114.1, forward strand.
TACTTCCGTTTGTTTACCTTAGTCAGTCATTTACATTCGTAACTGTAAAAGGTCGAACGACAGAAACGTTTTGCAGCTTTTTCGGGAAAATATATTTTGGTTACGGAGTAACAGAAATTGTGTATTCTCATTTTTCTTTTGTATGCTTCTTTTATCATGCGAGGAACACCATTGCGTCCTTCGTGGATCCTTCTGTTAGGAGTACATTGTTTAGGGTTGTTAATTCATCATATTCTTTTATTCTTTGCATTATATATATATATATATGTATATATGTATATATATATATATGGGACTCGTCATGTCATTGTAGCTATATAGTACGGAAAATTAACTACCACCGTATTACAGTACCACGTTATTTAGCATTTGGTATTCCGTAATGTGCTGAACTTCGTCTCTTTGGTTGCATGTGCAACGCCATTACGCCACGTTATCTTTTTCAACAAAACACTTCATGTAAATAAACTAATGGAGTTTCCAAATAACGAATGCTTCCTTTGACCGGAAATTACTCATTCGTAACCTTCAGTATTACTAACAAATAGACACTTCCTTGTACACTTAGTTGCACTTTGAAACGAAATGATAGCAAAGTATGAACTATCTGGATAAAGAGCAAAAATGAGAGTAAAGCTTTAAATGATATGCAAAACCTGTTTGGCACCTGGTTAATACCAACATTTCCAATCGTAGTATTTATTTCAAAGCTTACCAAAAGGACAGCAAAGTTTGTGAGATGGTTGCAGTGGCATTCCATGATCGAGCAAGTGTTTTCTACCGAATTCATGACTAGCTCACAACCTTCTGAGGACCAGTCTCCCAGCCCATCAGCTAGAGTAAAATCCCAAAATACACACTTTCTACGATTTTTCGTCATTGTTTCATCAACCTGAAAAACAGTAGGGTAAACTTTGCTCCGTGATTTGGCAAGAAATATTCCTTGAATGTATAAAAGTTTATTACTAGATCACATTCGGTGCTGAGATTTGTATTCAAATTTCACAAAGCCAAAGTGAGGGCCGAGTTATTTGAATAGTATGTGTCAAGCGATGTATCTCTAAATACTTTAATACATTAGCCTTACAAAACTTATGTTCGTAGGATTGATAAGTAGATGATTGCAGTACAAAAAGTATTGCAAGCTTGACAGATAATGTGGTCAACCAAAATTCAAATATAACTTATATGTAGCTGCTAAGAAATATCGCGGGTCAGAAAAGTGTGTTTTTCGTAATTTGACAGATATATTACTAATTACCGAAATTCCTGCAAACTGATGCTATCACTGGCAAAGTTTTAACCTAGGTATGTATTTAAAATTCTCACTTTTTAGTTACTGCTTGTTTTCGCTAGTCTCAAAGGCTGAGAAGTGGATCTTGTATGCTCTACCTCGAGGGAATTGCCACCCCTCCAAATATAACAATGGAGGGTAGCATACTTGCAAAATTTTCTTTGGCATAGTGTTGCAATGACGATGTATCATGAAATTATCATCACGTACTAAATGGTTCTAATTTTATTTTATTTACTTGTTTTTATGACAGTACTGTGCGGTTTGCACTAGGAGTTAATCACCAACGACCCCCTTTCCTGTTTGTTTGTCACTGATCTGGTAAATGTTCTGCTCACACTGATTTAGTAAATGTTCTACTCACATGTGGTAGATAAAACCTGATAATGACTGGACTGCTTAAATTAGTTAAGGTTTGACCCTCTACCGTTGCAGCAATTACAAGACTTTCAACACTTTCGCTATGTCGCCGCTCCTGAGATCTACTGCTCTTGAAGAGGAGGTTGGTGCGATGAATGATGAAAGTAACTGGTATTGTGTCATTGTTACCTTTTAGTGAGAGAAAACATAATGTCAATCGGCCCCTAGGAACCACAAACTTGTTAATGCACTTTCTGATGGCAAATACCTTTCTGTTCTGATGGGCGTAGCAAGGAGTTGCAACTGAACGGTTTACTGTGGATTTTCTAATTGAAGATTGATAATACTAATGAAATTCATAGTCACCTGTTATTGTGAAACTGGCTTTGTCACAGTGGAATAAATTTAAGCATTTACTAATTATTCTCAAAGCCTTTCCTTCTTGTACCCTATGTTATACATGAAATACAGAGAAACAGAAGCTGATTGCAATTCAGGCAGGCGACATGAAAACATCTTTCCTCTTCTAGTTACAAGAATCTAAATCTCTAACGACATGTAGAACCATTAAAGTCTTCTTCTTCCACGAACATGAAGAATCAAAGTTTCAATAATAGATTCTGGGAGTGACACACTAAACAGAAGTTTTGAACCATCATTCCCGACTAAATCTATTGTATGTAACATGAGCACAAAAATTACTTAGCTGTTGAAATACGTACAAAGCTGTTAAGTAATCGTATCTTTCTACAGTACAAACACAGTGTATACCAAACACCATCACTTTAAAAAGTTTCTCAGATTCCACAGATTTCTGTAATTTCTATCCCCTCATTAAATGATTGAAAATTTTGCAATATGAAAATGAATGGAAATAGAAAACAGTGTTGGGAAACTTTTAACGGTTAATGTTTATATCAGAGTTAATTCAACGTTGACAGTTGTGCTTTTAAAGCGTCTTCGTATGATCAATCATGCCTTGTAGAGATGAGAGGGATGATGTGGGTGGATATATTTCGGATGAAACCAACCACAAAGAAGTTTTAATTGACCAAGATGCAAGGAAAAGGTTGAGGATTCAATATACTCTCATTGAGCATTTCATACGATGATCATTAAAATTAAGGGGAAACATGTACCTTTCGAGGGAACGTGATGTTGCAGAAATGACATGTGAGCATTGTGAAACAGTTACATCAAATTTTCAAGGGTGGCATACCGAATTTCCTTTCAACATATATGTGGACGTAATACTGCATGTTGGCATAACACTGCTAATAAACAAAAGTTGTTAAGGACGCAGATATCAACTCATGCAACGAACAAAAAAGGTAGAGTGAAAAAAAAAAACAAAAATAAAAAACAATTGATGCTAAAATTCATTACTTCATTCTACCATGTAAACGTTAGGTAGTTGAAGTCATACTTTTACTTAGCAGAAAGAAATTACCACTGGAAATCTCATCAAGTAAGTTCGCTTGGAATGTGATCGCTGCCAGGAACTTTGAAATCATTTTATGATTTCCTGCCATCACACTGACTTCACTTTGGTTGACGTTATATCTAGCATCATCAGTCTCTTTGGCAGGGAAACCACCAAACGTTATGTTCTCTGAAAAAGCAGATCTGTCAAGCTGACGTGCAGCCACTCCTAGCGATGATTTGATGTGGGTGAAATTCGTTTCTCCTTTGTGAAGATTGGTCAGCTGAGTTTCCAGGGCCAGCAAAATCCGTGAGGGGGCTCCCCCGGATATACCTTCTTCGTAAACATGTTCTTTCACATGGAGAATATTGTTTACTATATCCAGTAAATTACGTGTAACCTGAAAAATATGACAAAGAATTAATACCTTATTCAAGTAGTTTTTGCACTTCATCGTCGTACTACTTGAGCTATCACCCTATTGCGTTAACGAATAATCAGCAGTGATTTTGTTTAGCACTGAATATCAACGCAATTTTTGCAGAAAGCAATGACTAGTTATGCATCATGCAATAAGCTAGTGAAGTTATTTACTACTTCCGGTGAGGTTTCAAGGTAACTTAAAAAGATGTATGCTCTTCCTTGCATTTCTTGAAGAGTATAAGAATAGTAGTGCTTTTGTCCCTGAAGGAACATTATTTCACCTTCAGTTCGATTGTGGAAAGTTGGCGCTACAAAATTGTGGCATGTCGCTTTTATGGAAGATTTATTTTCTACTTTTTGAGCGCCAAAGCGAAAGCTGGAGATAATAAGCTGCCTACTTAGCTGCCTTGCCTACGCATAGACTGTGCAATCCGTACTATTGTCTATGTTTGAGACATTGCTAAAGCACACAACGTTTGTGTAACGCTAAGATAACATTAGCGCAACAGGATTTACTACGACACCCTGTGCGACAAATGGAGGTTTTCATCGTCCAACATAGATAACATTCGGTACTCCCTTCGTGTGTCTCATTTGAACAACAAAATCTAGGCTAAGCATCTAGAACGCCCAATGTACAGAATTTACTCCTTTAGGGTTATAAGACGCGATACGGCGTACGTTGTGACCAGTTCATTTATTTGTACAGGCAGTTCTAACATTATGTATTGCCTACATATGTACCTGGACTGTCGTGTAATGGCAGTGTGTCAAATTTCCTTATTTTATATATAGGCATGTGTGTGCACTAAATAGCGGTTGACCTGCCCGTGGTTCTGTGCACATTATACGCAGGCAAGCTTTATGGATGGTACAATGCTAGAGAAAGTACACTCAAAGAAAAACCGACTGGTTTCGTGAAAAAGACACTGTACTTCCAAATTGATGGCAATAGGATAAGCATATCACTACTTTAGACGGTTTCACCTACGAATCTTCCATATTGTTCTTGTTATGCGATATAATGATTTCGTTTAATATTATTTTGATTTTTACTCATTTATCTAATCAGTATTACCAGCCATGAAGATTATATAACATGTTTGATCTACAAAATGTATACTGGATCTAATATATGTTTCACACATAGTTACGTTTAGCTTGAGATATAATGATATTTAACTTGGACTTCGATTGGCCTGAGGTTGAGTGGTAATGATAATTGATTAGGAGTTTTTTAATATTTGATTAGATTTTTAATGCCAAATAATATTTCCTACAATTTCTCTAGCTCATCGTAAATTAAGACACATAGATTTTACAATTTTGAGTTCTATGAGAGGTTTCAATCTGATAGAAATTTGTGGAACTTTGTTGATCGACGTTTTCAGACTTACCAGCCATGAACAAGAAATGTAAAGGAAGTAATGTGATTTAGGAGAACAAACTGAATAATCATTGGATACCGTCTAGAATTTAACGTTTAGAGTTTAAGTGTGGAGTTTATCTTATTTGCATAATGGTCCATCATTACCTAAAATTTGATGCCATAAGAACTGACTTTTGCACTAGGAGAGATAGCGATAAACAGTGAAAGCTAAAAAAGTAAGAAGCTCACAAACCTCAGGAGATGAACTGCCAATTTCACTGATGTTCTTTAGTCTTTTAGATACCCACATCAGCTGTACCTCATCAAAGTCGTCTAAATTTTTAGTACTTTCAGAAAGCAAACGAGATATTTCATTCACATTATCTTCAGTCACCCGTATATCGTCATTAATATTCTCGCTCGGCATGTTGGTAGCCTTCCTTGTGGGATCTGGTTTGGCACCAATGGGTGACTTTGTTTCATTGAACTTATTGATATCTTCAGTCGATGATAAGGTAGGGCTTTTATCAGGCATCGAAGTTAGCGTCAATGCGATAGAATTCTTTTTATTTTCCTCTGTTATCTTCGGGTTATGTTTTGTAGAAAAAAATATAACATCAATGAATCTAAAGGCACATATAATATCTGTGCATTTACAATACAAGAAATAATTTCTTTCCAATTTAACACCAAATACTAAATTTTACACATTTTAAAAATTCTAATAAGGGTTGTAAAATACCGTCATCATCTCTCTCGACACAGTAGTAGCCTTACTGGTGGGATCTGGTTTAGGACCAATGGGTGATTCTGTTTCGTTGACCTTATTGATATCTTCAGTCGATGATGGGGTAGGACTTTTATCAGGCATCGAAGGTACCGTTAAAGAGGTATGATTTTGTCCGTTTTTCTCTGTAATCATCGGTTTATGCTTTGTAGAAATAATATAAGATTAATGAATATCTAAAAGCATCTATAATATCTATACATTTTAAATACATTCCAGAAAGTTTTTGCCCAATATAACATCAAACACTAAATTTTACACATTTATAAAATTCTAATAAGGCCTGTAAAATACCGTCTTCAATTCACGTTTAAGGAACTTCTGAAACCAGCTAAATAGACAATAAAACTTCATATGCATACGTTTCCTAAAATTATTTATAGATATTTACACTGTTCTACAAAGAATGTGTGTGTACGTGATGACAAAGGTTTTACGTCGTTTTGTGAGATATGTTCAATTCTGTGATGTGAGGTGCATGAAGAGTCAAACCATGTACTCATAACAGTTACATTTGTTCAATTCTTATGTGAAATCCCCGAGATATTAGAAGATGAAGTTACTACTTTTATAGAAGATCTGAGGCAAAAAGAAGTGAACTCTTCTCCTTACATTGGTGAGCATTTTTAGGGTTAAGAATTAATATTGCACACATATTCAATGCCTACATTTGCATACAAGAGCCTGGTATTAAGATAATCTAATAATGTTAACAAAAGGAAGATTTCCATACAGTTAGATCTTTGTCAACATCTTTGTTCACAATAAGGAAATCCCAGTAACTTGGTCGGATGAAGTCTCCTTTGCAAGACATTGTTGCCAGGGGTTTCTTACTCCCTGAAATGAGGAATAACATGCATTTATCTTGAGTTTGTGTCGATCTTGGTCGATATTAACCATAAAATTTATACGTTTGAGCGTAGCTAAAGGAAAGTGGGTTGGAACACCTTTAGGCTCGTCGGTCGACCCATCGATTCACGGGAAAGAGAAGAAAGTTAGGATGAGGTAAGAAGAAAATCTTTTCGGTGTGGCAATTTAAAAGGAACCCTGAGTCTAGAAATATAGGAATATATATTTTAGAGCTTGGAAAATGAACCTAATACATCCAATTCCTATTATCATAGCTTACTCTGTTGCTGAGATGTAAAATGTTGAAAATTTTCAGCTAATTTAAGAGAGTTGATTGAGCAATAATTTGTGATGTCCTTCTTGAACAACTCATTACAGCTTTTGTTTCTTATAGAAATTAGCATGCTTATAAGACCTTGAAAAAGTTACAATTTTCTTGCATAGCTTGTTGTGCGGAGAAGGCGTATGTAATCAAATCATTCGGCAAAGTTTTCAAACTCTGCTAACAGTGTATCACATTAAATTTTTGCTTTTAAAACCGTCCATTTTGCTCAGTTTAACAATTTTTCAATACCTTCACTGAAGCACTGTTGCCTTACTATTGCTGTGAGAGCGTTTATCTTGTTAGCACCTCATGCTTCTAAATATATGGAAAAGATGTTGTAATAGGCCCAGCATGTTGCATAATTTCATAGCATTCAGAATTCTTAAGTGAAATATAATGTAAACAGTAAGCGGAAGGTCGCAGAATGAGAATCAGCACAGATAACTAATTTTAGAACACGCTTCATTTCATTCAGAGGTTCTTAAGATTTTTTTCAAGATTTAGCAAGCACTTTTCTGGTCAATTTCAGTGCTGTAGAGAGAGGTTTGTTTTGTGTCACACTTTGGATTCATAGAGCTCAGTAGGGAACCCAGTTCCAAGTAAACATAGCATAGGTAACCTTTACAGTTTCTAAGGAAGTCTGAAATTTCATATCCAATTCCGTAGCTGTTCTTTTGTTTACACCTGTGATACAGCATTTCCGATTGACAGACGATGAAGAACGATAAAAACAGAGGGAAGACACAATAGGGGTTCATTCTTGCCAACATGCTGTACCTGTAAACCAGGACGATTGTTCAAGTATTTATATTGTTTTAGAATAATATGGCAATTACTTAAGATATTATAGTCTACTGTGTGAGACGTTTCTCCTCATTCTTCCCATTCCCACCTCCCGTTCGCATAACTTTCCCCTCCTGTAACTGATAAGTGCCAACCATTGGAATAGTTCTGCCCATATGCCACCTGATTTAATGAATACATTAAATATAAAAAATGGTAAACATTTCCAGCTTGATTATTGCTAGTTATTTCGACCGAATAATTTCTTCTGTCAATCATTACAAACACTTTCATAAATCTGAAGTAGTAACTGCATATAATTGCACGTGGTTGTCAACTTAATTTTGGTTGGTTCTCCAGGCTCGAGTCCATGTACCATGTGGAACCACACAGACACTCTCTGACAAAACACACACAAGGAGGTTCAACTTAACGGTGCCTTATACTGTTAGTTAGCACAATCATTCTTGGCCGCCAGCCAATGTTGATCTCACAACGCATCAAAAAAGTGTCTAGCTCCGCCTTTGCTAATGTGTTTCAAAAGAGTGTACATGTGTTAACCAGGGAAATTTTAGACAGCCCTGTGTTAACAAAACATTGTTAATAATATTTTTTGTATTACGTGGGACAGTATGGAAACAGAACAAAAATCCTCTTGAAAATATATAAAAGTATAAAAAAGTATCCATCTCCTTGCATCATTTAATGCTACATGCTTAAATACCTAATCATAAAGGAAGACTGATAAATAACCAGGTGAAAATTATTTTAGGGAACTCATTTTTAACTTTTAAATACTGCTTCAGTACTAATTTTACAGGTAAAGGGAAAACCTTTCCAAAATACATTTAACTGCTACAAGGAAAGCTGCAAATTACCATGACCAGAGTTACCTGGAAATACCTCCTTAGAGCTTGCATTCATGCCAATGTTGGTCTTCGGGAATGTTAAGTTTCCGACTAAGTTGTGAAAAGTTCTATTTAACTCACAAAACGCTGTGCACAAATAAAATAAGAATGTTAGTGGACTCAATTTGTGAGAGTTGGTTATGAAGTTCTTTGCTTTTATTGAATTTCTGCCTTCCTGTCAGTAGAGCTTCATCGACGATAATACAATAATTAAACAGATGAAGTCACAATCGGAGAATTACAGTGTTAAACTTGGTTGAACACATAGGCCTACTATTAGTAGGTCTAATAGTAGTAGTATCTAAGTCTAATAGTAGGCCTATGTGTTCAACC
>WURT03109125.1:0-12126 GCA_009936505.3 Holothuria glaberrima
ACGATATTCAGAGGAAAACTAGCCTGAAATGGGTTCATTTGGAAGAAAAATTTGTTAGGCTTCTTCTCTGACAGTCCGATGCCTAGGATTTTCCGTTGCCACGGTGATATGGAGTGATTTGTGTTAGGCTTCAGAACTATGGGTGCGCAATATTAGGGACATTAAGGATACTAACGTGTTATTATCGCTCCAAGTGAGATGGTTTCCTTAACACTATATACGTCTGAAGCTAAAGCATGCTGTGGTAAGTACCGTCTGCAAAGTAATTTCATAGCAATCACAGTTATTAGGAGCGATGTGCCTCATATCCAGCGGAAGGCAGAAAGTTAGAATCAGCTTAGACAACTCGTTTTATTGTAAGATCCGTTTTACCAGTGGCGTAGCCAGAGGGGCAGAGTGCCCCCACAGAAATTTTGGGGACACGATGGACCATGTCGAAAAAAATGAAAGAGCAAAAAACGGCGAGAGGAAGGAGGAATGCAGGGGGAGGGGGCAGGGTAGCCATAGCCCCTTCGGAAAGAAGGCTATCCCACGTCGGGGAATTTTAAGTTTTTTTTTTCTCTGGGAGTCATAGTCGATACGATAAAGTATGCAGTCCCCGACGGCGAGTCGCCCTGACGGTTTACCTGTTTTTTGCTCTCAAGAGCATAGGCGTACGAGGCGGGGACAGGGGGCAGACTGCCCCCCCAAAAAAAAAATTCTGAGGTCGAAAATTCGGGCAAAAAAATGACCAAAATTCGGGCACTGAATAGGTGAAATTTCGGCAGAGATGAAGAAAAAGTGGAAAGATTGCCCAAATTTCTACTGAGTTCCCGAATTTTTAATCGAATTCCCCAAAACGGCAAAAAGTGCAAAATTTTTCGCGCGCCTCGCACGCAGGTAGTTATTTACCAGTATCACCTCTATCAGACTTTCGAAAAGGCTCTGACATGCACAGTCCTAATCACTTCCATACCCAAATTTCATAAGATAAGAGTAAACTTGCTAATGGTTTATGTAGTCTACCAATTACTGTTCTGATTGACCCCCAAGAACTGAGTAAAAAATTCACTTAAACAAGCAAGATGAAGAGACTTTCTAAAAAAGGGGAAATTCTTGGAAATATATCCAACTCAAATTTGGCACTAAATGTTACACCATTTTGCATCTAGCCCACCTTACGTGCGCAAAAATTTCCCAAAGGGGGAGGGGACGCCCCGTCCCCTTAGACCCCTCCCCCAGGACGGCGGTTCGCATATGGTGAAAATCCCTCCCCCCGTCTTTGGAGATGGATCCACGCCCTTGACTTGGGGCAACTTTTTGAGATTCGGGCAAAAATTTCCTCCCCCCCCCCCTCCAGATTTGAAGAGTCCCGTACGCTTATGCTCAAGAGGACAATTTCTCTATTAAGAATCCAAATTTTCGGCGCTCTACACGCGCCGTAGAGTCCCTTGGGTTCTTCTTCGATAGTTTCATTCCACATAGTTATATAGCACAAGTCCCGTCCACCTCACCAAGTAACATGTAGGCAGAGTGAACAGTTTATGTATAGGACGTGAATTGTATCCAATTTCGCATAGCCTAGTTGCTGTTCTCTTGTCCGTGTCCTGCGGTACCGTGAGCGACTCAAGGGTAAGCTGGTGCAATGTACGTATCCCGATACGGTCTACAAACCCTCACTGTAAAAACAGTGTTTATGGACTAAACACTTTTCTAAACACTTTTTTGCCCCCCAATTTGGAAACACGTTTAAAGTCTAAACATGTTCAGGAATTAAACACATGATGTTTAGGAATTAAACACACAGTGTTTAGGAATTAAACACGAGTGTTTAGGATAGAAACATGTTTCCAAAGTAGGGGCAAAAAATGTGTTTTTTTTCCTAAACACGCTTTTTAGAGTGCTTTTTTTTTTTTTTTGTTCTTGAATGATTACATATGCTTAATGTTTTTTGTGTACGCTTACCGAAACTTTTCTCGAGCTTTGCAATTTCATGATTCAGATTTAAAAGAACACTTTCAGTGCGCGACTCGGTTCTGGAAGTTATTAAGTGATATTATGCAAAATATGCCCTTGAATGGCATGTGATAGTTAGACTCCTTCGTATCCCCTTTTCACCACCTTTCGATATTGGGGCTTTCGGTAGTTTGGATGGCCCGGCCCTCTGTCGGGAAAATTCTGTTGCCACTCATGGTCGGTTTACTTATTTTCGCTCTCTAAAGGATCAATTCTGCGAAGTTTCGGTATACGCTTTGCCCACTCTCCCTCAGTTCCGTTACTTATAGCTAAATACAGTACAAACCCTTTCCACCTTTTCAGGCAACTTAATAAGTAGAACACTTAATACAAATCTGAATGCAAACTAAGGCATGATTATGTTTATTTCCATCTAAATGTCATTGTTTTTGTTTAATGGCTATTTTATATCTTTCTGATTCTTCTAATTTTTTCTACTGAGTAATTGTGTATTTGTTTTGCGCTTGTTAAGGGGCAACTCATCCCCACAAGCAGCTGTTGCTTTTTTTGAGTTGGCCCCCAGTCTATTTACTTTAAATGTCATTAAATTGAATTGAATTGAATGGAATGTCTGGAATTTCATTTCATTTCGCTAAACATATTTAATGTTCTCTTGTGTCTGCCGTTTAGTAATTCCAGTAGCTCGATGAAGGAAGTGCAACGTAAGCTATGCCCGATAGGCAGATAGGGCCCAACTGCCCGGACAATTTACCTATATAAGAACAGATTCTTGTAGTGCAGATTTACCCCCCCCCCCCCAAAAAAAAATAGCGAGCTTCGCGCGCTTTGCAAATTTACAGTTTAGATTCCCCTCGAAAAACGTTAAATCAGTGCGGAACTATGTTCCTCTAATGCACACCGTAAGTTTATGCAATATCTGTCTCGCAATGGCATGGTATAGTACAAAGGTTTTCTTCAAATTCCCCTCACCAACTCCTCAACTGCATCGGGGCTGTCCGGGCTCCGGGTGGCTGCTCCCGGCCCATCAGGGAGTCTGGCCCCCGTTAGGCAAATCCTGGCGCCACCCCCTGGTTTTGGGGCTGTATATTTCTTGCTCCTTTACGTTAATCACAGAACCAAAAATGTTTTTTGTCGCAAGAGAATGACACCGCGAGCTGGACCTAAAATAAGAGTCTTGTTGACGGTTGCCGTATGGGATGATCGATCAAACAGATAGTCCGGGCCCGGGCTCTGGGGGCGCACGTCGCGTCACTTGACCCCCTGCAAACAACTCTTGTGACGCCTCTGCTTCTTTGCATCCCTAATTTTTGCCTATTTTTGTACGCTTCGCGAGCAATTTAACTGACTCTTTCAACACTACGTGTAAACCACTTCTAAACACGTTACATCAAGTGACGAGGCCAGGATAATTTGATAGGGTTGGCAAAGCATGGGGTGAGTGGTCGCTGTCCTGGGGGAGGGGTCTAAGGGGGTTGGTACTTACAGTGAGGCTGCTAAGATGCAAAATGGTGCTGTCTTTGGGGTATTTAGGAACTGATCATGTATGGCTGGAAAATGTTCATAATTTAGTAAATTTTAATTTTTGGTTGGGTGGAAGAGGAGAGAAGTCTTTGTTGTCTTATCTTAAGAGAAGGGTATGCTGTCAACAAACCTCGTGAAGCCCCACCCCTCCCCCGTCTTTGGGGGGGGGATACTTTACTGCCTTCTCTTCGGGGAAATTTTCGTTGCTTCATTTGTGCATTATTAAAGGGTATCTAAAGGCTGCAAAAACCGGAATAGGGCCCTGGAAGCTCTGGATTAACAATAATGGCTCAGATAAAGGCCTATCTCACCCCTTCTCTTCTCTTCTTATTTCTCTATTTCTATATTATTTCTCTATTCTTCTTGTTTCCTCCTTTCTTCTCTTTCGTTTTCCCCTTTTCTTCTTTTTCCTCTTCTTTTCCTTCTCTTCCCCCCTTTTTTTTGCAAATGATAGGGTGGTCTCCCCCTTTCCCCCTACAGCGCCACCCCTGGGTTACGGCCCCCGATACTGTCACGTTTAGGGGACTTCCGAAAATTTCAGTAACGAGTATCCTTTTGACGTAGCTGTTTCATCTGCATGCATCTGGCAGAGCTAAAACAGATATCCTGACTAAATTTCTACCTTTTAAGATATGAACTCTGCAGCACTAGGCTCAATTTTCTAATCTATAATATTATTTGGTAGGAAATTTCGTGAATTTGAGATTACCTAAAAGATGTATGTACCAAGGAAGCTGTTACAGCAGGCATGTCCTGTAGGAAATGATGCATGGTAAACTTGTTCTAAGCCGTAAATACCGGCATATGGTTACATATCATTGGTGGCCATATTTGCTATTTCCGCCATCTTGGTTTGTATGGGGTCCTGAATAAAATATCAGAAATCATGCTTTGAATCGTATGTACAGTCTGCTATAAATATATAGGGTTTTTAATCGAAATATATTTTTAACGATTATTATTATCTATTTTAATGCTACATTGTTATTTTATCATTAGCGGCCATTTTGCTTTTCCGCCACCTTGATTGACCTCAGTTCCAACAAAAATTTCCTTTAACATAATTTTAAAATTTTTGGCATGAACCATGGCCATATTTTAAGAGTCAGTGACTTCAACATATTTTTCATAAATATTTTTCTCATTATTTCAATATATTATTAATTACAAGTGCGGCGGGCTAGTTTTTTTTTCGTAGCATAGCGAGGGGAATATTATGAATTAGTCGTGTAATTGTAGTCTTTGCTCATGACTATTCATAGCGTCTTCCTTCCTCGCTTCATATCAAACTTACCTGTTCATGTTCCGTATGAATAGTGGCCACAACGTGTTGCTACACTGAGTTTATTGCAACTCAAGTGCCTTCACTCTAATAACACAGAGACTTTAAAGGACAAACTGCTTTGATTGAATACTTCAAAAAACAAAGATTTTTTAACGTTTCTGAGGTTTAGGGTAGTGAAGAAACTAAGGGAAGTTCCGAGTGAAAGGAGGAGTACATTCAGCCTGAACTTAGTTAAACCTATGTATCATTTTCTCAGTCCACTCAGACCGCGTGTTTGGTCTAGTGGTAGAGCATCCGCCTCTCACCCGGGAGGCCCGGGTTCGATTCCCAGGTCGAGTCATACCAAAGACTTTAAAGATGGAACCTTCTGCCGTTGTGCGTGATGCTCCGCATAAGCAAGCAATGGAGTAAGGGAAAAAAGCCAGTGAGCTAACTAACTAACTCAGTCCACTCAAGCAACGTTATATATAATTACTTCATAACTTGCCCTACCCATCCTACGTGTGGCGGCAATTTTAGACGTCATTTTGAAGTTGTTTTTTTCTTTTTTTTGTGGGGGGGGGGGTAAATCTAGACAACTTTATCTACTCAAATCCGTTGAAAACAGATTCTTTACAATTTTTTCGCAGATTGGGTCAAAAATAATCTTATTTTGGGTTACTGTACCTTCGGGCCAATCAGAATTCAAAGATCGTGGCATAAATCGACATGGAGTGATATCACTGGTATAGTCGCCCTTAGTAGGCTCCAAGAAATTACTAATTGACATATGACTCCGTTCACTTAATGAGGTACTGTGACGCATAAAGGCCATAGTGTTTATGAAATATTAAATCTGCATTCACGTAAACAATGAAGAAAACAGAAAACGTTACGCTTACCTCGGGAGTTGCAAGTTCCAGGTAGGCCTATTTTTAAACGAACAATTTACCTATTGTGATAGCTAGGCGTGCATATTGTAACACCTCACCCCACCCCCTACAGAATTGTCTTAGACGATTTTATTATTTGGGCAAAAACCATGGGGGGGGAATGCCTACCCTGCCTCCCCTGCGGCTCCGCCCCTGCATTCATGGCTAGGTATGGTAAGTATACATTCTCCCCCAAGCTTTTGAGATTTAGACCTCTGGTGACATCAGCTGACCTGTAATCCTAGCAAAAACTGAAAGGATGCTTTCTCTTTATATACTGCGGCATCCAGGGCCGTAGCGAGCAGGGGTGTGGGGGTGTCACCCCCCCCCCCGTCTCCGTCGGCAAATTTTCGGCCTGTCGGCAAAAAGGGGACAGGGGAAGGAAAAAAGGGGAGGAGGAAAAGAAGAGGGAAGAAAGGAAAGGTAAGGGGAAGGAAGAGAGTGAAAGGAAAGACAGAGAATGTAAAGAAAAAAAGAGAAAGAGAGGACGGGAACGCGCAGCCAGTCTGTTATCGGCTGTTTCGATTTTCGGCTCTTCATCTAATTGGCCCATTCAAGTTGAAGGCCCGTCGGCAAATTCATCATGCATGTGACGGCCGTATATCAACTACCGTCGGTGTAACTGGACGAGTGACCGAGTCCGTCGGCAACTCGGGGAAAGAAAGGGAATTTAAGGCTTCCGTATAGGCGCGCTTTTTCGGGCCATATGACCAGTGATTTAGCCAGCCCTATTTGTGCGACAATGTCGCATTAACGGCGACAAATGTCCCACAAAAAAAAATTTGACAAGCAAATTCTACGCAGGTGTAGATTTTGACAGAATCAGCCTCACGAGAATAATGTTGCCAGTTCCGTGCTGCCAGCATACCATATGTTTCTGCCATAAGCGCACGGGACTCTTCAAATTTGGGTGGGCAGAAAAATTTTGCCCGAAGTCAAGGGCGTGGATCCATCTCCAAAGACAGGGGGGGGGGAATTTTCACCATATGCGAATCGCCGTCATGGGGGAGGGGTCTAAGGATTTTTGCTTACGTAAGGTGGGCTAGATGCAAAATGGTGCTACATTTATTGCTAAATTTGAGTTGGATATATCTCCAAGACTTTCTGCTTCTTTAGGAAATCTTTTTATCTTGCTTGTTTAATTAAGTGAATTTTTCACTCAGTTCTTGGGGTAATCAGAACCACACTGCGCGAAGTAAGTGAACAGTAAATTGTTAGACTACATATACCATTAGCAAGTTTACTCATGTATTAAGAAAGTTGGATATGGAAGTGATTTGGACTGTGCATGTCAGAGCCTTTCCGAAAGTCTGATAGAAGTGATACTGGCAAATAACTACATGCGCTCGAAGCGCGCGAAAATGTTTGCACTTTTTTCGGGAATTCGATCAAAAATCCGGGAACTCAGTAGAAAATTTGGGCAATCTTTTCACTTTTTCTTCATCTCTGCCAAAATTTCACCTATTCAGTGCCCGAATTTTGGTCATTTTTTTGCCCGAATTTTCTACTTCAGAAAATTTGGAGGGCAGTCTGCCCCCTACCCCCCATCTCGTACGCCTATGGTGTCTGCTTTAATTGCGACAGGACTTCCTAATTCACAAGCCTTTATTTTAACCTCCCAGCCCCACTACCCTTCTTTCATCTCGAAGTTCAGAAAGTAGACTGATTCCATGCACATTACGTCCGCGACGAAATATTTTTATGTAGTAAAATATGAGTAGCCAAGATTTTTGGCTCCTCATTAGGGCAGAAATACACTCAAATATTGCACCATTTGCGATCTAGGCACCTGTCAAATTCCAAAAAATTTTCCAAAGGGGAGGGGGACACACCTCTTAGACCCCTCCCCAGACCGGAGATCTCATGACATACGTACTGCGTGGCCCCCTAGAAAAATCCTGGGTACGCCACTGGAATGCATCCTGGAGTTCAAAGCATATTTTCAACGCTAGTGTTAAGATTCTGAACACTTTTCTCCATTTTGAACGCCGGACGCCTATTTGAATATTTACCGTATTTGAAAAGCCCTGACGAGTGTAGTGTTTAAAATGTTGAACGCATAGTGTTCATATTCTGAACTTCAGGTTTAGCTCCTGAAGTATAGTGTGATGACGGGGGCAATTGCCTAACACATTGAAATTATTAGGAATCTTTGCATTGATTAATGTATTATGAACCAAAATACACCTATCCTGGGAATTGATTTTTTACCCAGAAATATGCTAAAACCTCAGAGCTTCCGGGGGCTTTGCCCCTGGAAACCACGAGAGGCCCTAAGGCGGGCCCCTGGACCCCACCTGCTAAAGCTCGCACTTCGCGCTCGTTTAACACATCACCAGATCTGTCGGCAAAACATGATATCTACACACCCCCCAAAGATTACACCTTCGCTACCCCCCTGACTGCATCTTCATGCTTAAAATGAAGATTATCCATGCGTCCTACCTTGAAATATCATCCGAATAAGGTTTTTTTCAGAGTTGGACCTCTGATAATGACCAGTACATAGGTAGCACAGGAAATTTTGCAATGACCGGTACATAGGTAGCACAAGAAATTTTGCAAACCGTGTTAGGTTACATAGAAGCCAGATTAAAAATGAATGTTACGGGGAAGTCAGTTAAACATATTCATACGTGTGGTAAAAATAGTTTTAGAATTTCACCCTTTTATCATTGTTCCAATGAGAACCAACTACTTGTTAAAGAAACCTATTTTATCTGTAAATACAAGCCAGCCATTAACAGATTGCTAACCATTGTATTTGTCTACTTGGAGTTCTCGCCGCTGTGCGGCATCACATTGTAAATAGTTTCTTTGTTGAACTAAATCCAGTAAATAGCCTCTTTGATGGACAGAGAGCAGAGAGGACTATAATATAACGAATTGTTTGAGTAAGGTAAGACATCAGCCAAGTCTTATTGGTGTTTACTGGGACAACTTCTCCAATTCTTTTGTATCAACAAATTTTGTACATACTCGTGTCATTTAACTCTGAAGATCCCGCATGAACGAGTTAACGGGTGAAACGCTTAGGATTTAATACAGTTTTATGATACTATATTGTTGGAGTTCTGTGAAGTCATTTCAACTTTTCTTTCTATATTTTCACTTCAAGACGTGTTTTGCTTTTCTTCTATTCATCTATATTCATATATATATATATATATATATATATATGTACAAAATATATATATAACGCTAATTTCCCCCCTTAAGGGGAAAGTCTTTATATCTTCATACCTCAAGGCGAAAAAAACAATAAAATACATAAGCATACATTTCCCCCAACGTCCTCAAGATACAAACAACGTTATTTCATTGGCCTGCCATCCGTGCGTGTTAACAGATACGGTAGATGTCCGTAAATTCGTCGACTTTGAAGTAATAGCATATAGATTGTGTCTGTAAAAGGACGTTGTCACACGTTTACGTATTCCTATATAAAAAGTGTGTGAAAACGTTAAGGGGAATCCGTTTTTTTCGCCCTATGGTCGACTTTTCAACAACTTCTTTCGCCCTAAGGTGGGAATTAGAGAAATATATAATAATATAATAATAATAACATATAATAATAATAATAATATAAATATATATATATATATATATGCCTTGGGGGAAAAATTGTGTGAAAAAACAACATTGTGGGAAATCGTACATACGGGGAAAAAATCGGTTTGCCTTAACGTTTTCACACACTTTTTCAATGAGTTTAGAAAATTGTATGGTAACGACGGCTGAATCATACAACCTCTATATGTAATTATCATGCCAAGATGATCCCACAGAACTGATGGTTGTGAGATTTGGCAATGAATAGGGAAAGTTTGGCAACGAATTGGGAGATATGCCATTCACTGTTACTTTCTTTTATTGACGGTGCTGGGTATATTATTACACAGGACTTACTTCAAAACGACACATTTGTCAGTAATATATTGAAAAAATCAGAATCTATGGAAAATTTACACCTTCCTCCATCTAAATTTTATCAAATTCAAGCCCCCAGAACATTACACAATTACTTAACACCCGATCGACAGCTATTAGACTTCCTCCCTGCTGTCAAGAGAATTGGCAGAACGGCAAACTGCATATTTGTAAAACAATCTGTTAGGTCAATAAAACTCACGTGAGGGAGTGGGTGCAGCTACGGAACATCTCGTGTATGAGCTACAATCTTGGACAAAACTGTTGTGACACTTTGTCATAATTTTCTTGAACCTCAGTTCCCATGCTTACATGAAACCCCCGCTCCCTCTACCAATGTTGCGCAGAAGGAGTGACAGTATGCCGTGAACATGATAACTCTGAACAACATTGTTCGGGGGAGCGGGGGTGTCCCAACGAGTTTTGTCCAAGATTGCAGATAGATTTTAGGAAGACGGGTTTTTTATTGGACTGTACAACTGTGTCTTCAGTAGTATCAGCTGCTCATGATTACTTCAATGTAGACCGACTTATGTACATGTATCCGTTAACACGTACGGCTGATATAGGTCATTAAAATAACACATACGTGTATCTCAAAACGTAAAGGTGAAATATATGCTTATGTTTTTTATTGACTTTTTTGCCTTAATGAAACCGTGGTATGACAATTTCGGTGAAAAAACAATAAAATACATAAGCATATATTTCCTCTACGTTTAGATATGAATTATTTCAATGGCCCCTCAGCCGTACATGTTAAGGAATACATGTACATAAGTTGGTCTACGTTGCAGGGGCGTAGCCAGGTTTTTGGTGTGGGGGGGGAGTCGACCCATCGTTCCCATTCTTGACCGCCGTCCTGGGGAGGGGTATAAGGGGAGGAATATAAGGGGAGGAATATAAGAGGAGGAATATAAGGGGAGGGGGTTCCCCCTCCCATTTTGAAATTTTTTTGCTGTCCCGAAGGACTTAGATGCAAAATGGTGCAATATTTTGTTTCTTTTGTTACTAGATCCCAGTGTTCTCAACAGGGGCTTTCAGAGGGTCGACCCACCCTGAGTGAAAATGGCCGCCCCTCACAAATAGTAGCCGCCCTCCAAAAAATCCAGCTTCCATTTTCAAGTCCATTGCTTCATAACACATATACAAGTCATATAATATGAAAGAAAACATTCCCATCCCTCCAGGGGTGGCCTCAGGATTTTTCCGACGAAGGGGCCATACTCCCCAATGGGGGCAGCGATTCGAAACCTCGACAACCTGGATGCCGTCGAGGGGTTGGTGAGGGGGATTTGGAGAAAATCTGTGTACTATGCCATGCCACTGCGGGGCATATTTTGCATAAAATTTGTATATGATAGAGGAAAATAGTTCCGCACTGATTTAATGTTTTCCCGGGATCTAAGGTGTGGAAAAGCGCGCCAAGCGCGAGGAAATTTTTCTGGAAAGACTACAAAAAAAGAATTTGTACTTATATAAAGCTGATATAGGTCAATTATCCCGGCAGTTGGTCCCTATTGGGCACAACTTACATTGTACCTCCCTCGACTCACTAGCCGTACCGCACAACAGACACAAGAGAACCTTAACTAAGTTTAGCGAAATGAATGAGATGGAATTTCCCACATTTACATAAAACCATGTACTCTACATATTAAGTTACTTGAAAAGATGGAAAGGATTTGTTTTTTTTTAGCTATAAGTAAAGGAATTGAGAATGAGTGGGCAAAGCGTACCGAAAACGTTTGGTTTTCTCGCAGAAATGACCCATTTGAAAGCCAAAATAAGTAAACCAAGCATTGGTGGCGAAAGAATTTTCCCGACAGGGGGCGGGCCATGCAAGCGACCCCAGGTTCCGGCAGCCCCTATGTCGAGTGGGTGGTGCGAAGTGGATATGAAGGAGCCTAACTCTCCCATGCAATTGCAGGGCATATATTTCACTATATCACTTAATACTTCAAACTGTCAAAAGCCGAGTTGAGTTCGCACTGATAACTTCTTTTGAGCCTGAATTGCAAAGCGCGCGAAAAGTTTTGGTAATGTAATCAATAAGAACAAAAAGAAAAAAGGAAAGAAATTTTAGGGGTTGCAGACCGTATCAGGGATAACATACATTGTGTCCAAACCACCTGGACATAGCCAAACTTTGCTCTGTGAGTCCAACTGACCTACCGTATGACACACAAGAGAACAGCAATTAGGCTTTGTGATATGGGATGAAATTTACGACCGCTACATAACCTGTGTACTCTGCCTGCTTGTTTCTTGGTAAGGTTGACGCTAACTAGCTATGTGGAATGGAAGTATTGAAGAAACTGTAGTGACTCTTCGGGGCGCGTAGCGCGCCGGAAATTTTGGGATCTTCATAGAAAAATTGTCTTCTTAAGAGCAAAAACAGGTAAACCGTTGGGGAGACTAGTTACCGTCGGGGACTGCATACTTTACCGTATCTCTCCCGACCCCCCCCACCCCTTCTGCCACCCCTGCACACCTCCCTCCCTCCTCTTGCGGTTTTTTGTT
>WURT03109136.1:0-12126 GCA_009936505.3 Holothuria glaberrima
TTCTGATTTCGATTCATATAAATATTTTCGAAATTTTAGTTTAGAGCTTATGTTATACGCAAATCGGGACTACGAAAGAGCCACTCGGCACACAGACTAATATACATCCCCTTTTTCAAACATAAAACACGTTTCCAATAGACACAGTTTTCAATGTGTTTGAACAAATAGGTGGGTAGTGGATGTAGGTTGTGGGATCCGAATTACATTATTGAGACGAGAGTTTAAGATGTACTGACAACGATCCCACAGCTGATTGTAGATAATTTGTAAAGTCGCACGAGCTGTCTGATTCATGGAGTGTGTCGGGTGATATGTAAACAGATACAGGCTTAATATATTAGTATACGATCATTGAATCCACCTTAAAATCGATAAGGAGAGTAGAAACAAGCATCGCGTCACATACAAACACATGCACACACAGTTGTAGCTGGGTACCTTCCTTGCATTTAGGGTGCGGAATCAAAATCGAAAAATGTAGGATCATCACTGTAACAGTGTTTATTCTGACAGCATTTACGGTGAGTGGGATTTACAACATTTAGCTTTAAGCGTAACATCGTGCAAAGTTGTAAAACGCTTAAATTGAGTGTTACTTCCCTTTCTTTCCGCATATGTCTTGCATCACTACTTGTCTCATAGAACTTTGTTCAACTCATGGAGACAACAACAATATGTTTAGATCAGTAGCAAGTACCACAGGACGACTAAAGTTTTTCATTGACCACACAAAATTTGGAATGTGCATGATTCTACTTTCTTTTACTTAACCTTCCACAAATCTTTCGAGACCACCCTGCAAATAATGTCGCTCTGTTTTTCAGCCCTCCCGCAACAGTGATTAACTCCTTATAAATGTTCCGTTATCAAAGATATGCTACGATCTTTTGTGTTAGGTATTTGCGTTGCTTACTTACCAAATAAGGGAACGATTGCATGTCTTATGACATAGCTAAGGTGTTCATATCACGCCCAACTACTTTATTGTCCAAGTGAGGTATACAGTGTTACTAGTCTAATCGCCGGAGGTCGTTGACACTGCAAGCACTCTGAAATGCATTTCTGTGGAAGATAAAAATCAGTGGTGTACTTAAGGTCACTGTTTCACCTTAATAGTACACCAATAAGCAAAACGAGGAAGGTATGGGCTGATCGATATTGGTGAGGCTAATTCATTATTGTTATTTTATGTATCTGTGCAGAAATTACTTGCTACCAATCACACAATCAAACCTGATGAAGGAGTTCTCGTAAGTTTATTTTAGTCGTAACATATTAAAGAATTATCAAACTCTTTACTAAACTAATTACACGGTATAGCTTTAGATTTGACACTAAACACCCTTGACAATAAAATAAAACCCAATAAAAATATTATCCTGTTTTATCAACTCGAAAGATGACAGCCTATAATGTGTTAGGATCTAGCTAACGTTTAAAAAGAGATTGAGGGCAAGAAATTCTGGCTAGCCGCTGGGTTTTATTTTGCTGGTATGATCCCATAACAGTCGGTGCCAGTGGTCATCCTTTATGATTAAAATCTATAAAATTGCTTGGATTGAGGTCTCCGAGTGACCAATATGGTTCGATTATCTGAATAGCAGACAAGTACGGGCAATCTAAGCGCCACCACGAAATGCTTCTTTTTAAGCAACCAAGCTTAAAGATATGGGTGTTTAATTTTTCCTTATTTTATCCCCCTTTGAAGCGTGATGCTTTCGCGCCAATTGAACGAACCCAAAAGCGCAGTATCTGATGCGTGAACAAAAGTTAAGAAAGGACGTGATAAAGTTTGACGTCGTAGGCGTTTTTCAGTAGACTCGACATGATAACTTGCCTGAACAAAAATTTTCAAATTATTTCAGCGTCCTCCCTCTTTTAAAACACCTAGTATGCTGATGTTGGACCAGCAGCACAGAGTCGTTATCCAGTGCAATCATTCAGCTCCGGTGTTGAAGATAAATTAGAAGATGAAAAGATTACCTGATCTAAAGTATTTCATACATTGCTACTCAATATTTGTCTGCGCGCAGGTAAGCCTTAACGGAGATAACCTGTATGTCCAACGAAATGATTGTCGTCAGGGATTACACATACTCGAAACTTGAAAAGAAATCTTCAACGGGAATACCTTGACCCCTCGGCCTTTCTTGGCAGCAGCTTCATCTCCCAATCAATCAATAAATACAACAACCATTTATGTTTTTCAGGATAATATTTTCGTCGTTTGCAGGAAAGTGTGTACATATGTTATGACACCTGATCAGGAGGTTCTCATTTATTTATTAGAAACCATTCTTCCCCAACCTATAGAGCACTAAGCACGCCGAAAAACGTTTTGAGTCATATGAAAATTCTTCATTCCTTTAGACAATAGCAACTGCGAGTTGTCTGATGTCACCCTTCATCGAGGTAACTGTGTAGGCGTCCCGTAGAAATCCAAAGTCAAAGGAAAAAACAAACAAACTTTCAAACAAATAAAACTCATTTTCCCACGGGGGCCGCAGCCCCCTTGCCCCACTGGTGTCGCCCATGATATGGAATAAAGTCAACTTAATAAAGAAACCGTATAACAAAGTTTCTCAATCTGGCGTTTTCGGTGCACTCACTGGTGTCACTTAACAAAACCTTGACGATATTTGGCGGATTTTTACTTAACAGCATATTGTGTCATTATATTACAAATGGCATTTATGTTGTAAGCCAGCCAATAGTGACGAGAACTGTTCTATAAGTCCGGTTGTTTCCTTAATCTGATATATACTCTTCTAATTTCTAACTTGTTTATAACTACTAGAAACAAAAATATCAACGTTTCTTTGCTTTCAATTTGTTCAATAATTTATGGCGTTTGCAAGAGATCTGGAGCAAGCAACGGGCTCGCGGCAAAAAGACGTTCTCTTCCGTTATTTACCATGTTAAAATCAGTTTATCGTTCTCGTTGACATAAGTAACATTGGGTGGCTTGGACTCTTCTTTTCTGGGTATACTACGCCTCTTTCTTTCAAGATTTTGAAGCATAAATTCTATCAAAGCTCTAGAGCTTCATCTCTTACATATACAAAAAGTTGACTTCAGTGTGAGTATCTTTAGGTAATGATAACTTCAGGTGCCATCGATGGTGCAACGAGAATTTTGTACCACTAATCAAAGGGAGAGAGAGGGGGAACCTATCATGTAGACCTGTACTTACTTGGTTTTCTGATCATTTAAAAGTGAAACCTACCTTTCTCCTCTTCGTGCATGAGCTAATTTAAAATAAAATTAAAATAAATATGCACAGGAGCATAACAGCGTCTTTGATCACCCAAACTTTACCAGAAGGAGAAATACACAACTACAAACAAAACATTAAATAACGCCTTGTCTAGTTAAGGGTCGATAAATAATAATCAAGTAACATGTCAGGACTTCAAGTGGTAAGCTTATTTTCGTTCACCAACTTTTATTAAATTGAAAAGTTGAGACATAAAACTATTTGGAAAATGTCTTTCAGCCTACAACTGTTGTTAATGTGGATTAACCTATCACGTTGAAAAGCGACCCCTCTTTACGCAGTGTGCATTAACTGCTACGATCCCTTTTTTGTAATTTCTTTATCTTTTACGCTAGCGAGGTGGAGATTCGCATGCACAGAGATATAATTATACCTTCGGGACATCGATGTTTATTTTCATTGGCTGGGAAAGGAATTGTGTGTTCTTTCCTGTGAATAAATCTGACATATGATTCAATTTCCAAGAGCCTTTGAAAACAAATTAAGTATAAAGCGAGCAAACTATCTGTGATTCGGACAATTTGTAATCTGCGGCATGAAATGTAAGTCAGTCTTCGATACCTTGCTGTTATTGGAAAAGGTAAGTTGCAGAGCAGTAATAGATAAATCAGATCTTACATAGTTACGATTTCAGAAATATTTCATTTTAAAACTAACGGCAGTTAAATTTAAAAATAAATGTAGCACATGTACTTTTATATCGATATGGTGATGCATGTTGTACGTAAGGCCTAGGCGCTTTGTTTTATTGCTGTCGTTGTATTACAGGATTTCCATTCACAATGTAAAGACTTTGTGAAATTTAAATCTGTTCACACAATGTTGACTACAAAACATTACGTTATCTACTCAGCTACTTTGCCCACATTGGATAAGAAACGGATATCTTGATAACAACAAACAAGGTCTCATGCTAGTTTTTATGTCAAGATCAAGGTTTCATTCATGTGGAGTGACAATCAGTTGGACAAGATAACGACCACGTCAGAATTCTGTCCATGATTTTTTTTATTTATTTATTTATTTATTTTTTTTTTAATTTTGTTTATAAGCGTATACCAAGGTAGGAACTGCACGTGTTTGTCGCAGAGTAATCTGCACGACATTTAAACGTAAGTAAACACGTTGTTTTGATGTCTGGACGATTCACCTGCATAATTTAGAGTGGCTGGATAACGAGTTTGGCGTTGTTATTGTTATTCGAATCGGGGTCTCGATCGAGTCGGCGTATTATCATTAACAGTTCATTCGCATGTAGTTTTCAGCACGGTCATTATTGCAGTGCTACACTGTAGCCAACAGATACATCGGCCACTATTATGACTCCAAAACATTTTGTAAGATATTTATTCCTTTGCCCATTATGAGAATACTGAGTCCCCAGAACCTTTAATGATTCTTTAAATGTCAGGGACTGCGGACTGCCTGGTTAGAAACTTTCGGTAATCACTGCATTGATCGGCATCTGTTTATTAACAAAAGATTAAAAAATAAAAAAAATGTTTTGTTTATATTTATTCAAACTTACCAAGGTTTGCCTAAAACATAGTTGAACCAGTGGCATAAATTTCTAAAACATCCATGATAAGTAAGTCCAGAACCATTTGAAATGTCAAAAGCGTAATTATATTAGGCGTTAAATTGGTAACGTTACTGTATTCGGGAATGAAGGCATTTACCAACATACTCCCTTAGTCCTCTCCTTTGCAATGAAATGTGTACGATTAATGCCAATCTCAAATGTTTGCCCCTCCCCCTTCCCAATGAAAAACAAAACAACGGTAACCCTCACCTTAAAAATTTTGTCTGAGATACTTGACGTTGATTAATATTTACATCATTTATTCTCTACTTAAGGTTTCTTCTTCTTAACTGCTTTTTATACTGATTTGTTAGTCACTGCTATTACGGTTATTGCATTCTTAACCTCTTTACCAACAATCTTTAACGAAAGCATTCGGCGTTAGTAATATTGCTACAATATACAAATGAAACAGTTATTCGTTAGCAGTTCATTTCTCTCCATAGGTGTTACTGAAAATGTCATCTTTAAAAGTCGCCATGGCTATTTTCTTGCTGGTAGTACAAAGTGTCTGCTTTACAGGTAAAAATCACTGTTTGAATTAGTATTTTCATTCACAATCTAGTACGTTTACAAGATATCGTGGGAAGAAGTATTTTACACTGCATGTAACATATATATATATATATATATATTTATAAATACGAATATATATAAATATATCACGGTAATTCCTACCATACGGCGAAACCTCAATAGCGTCCTCACCATGGACAAAAAAAAGATGAAAATAAAATATATATCAATATAGAAATAGAGATGAAAATAAAATAATAATAGAGAGAGAGAAAAGGACAACCCTTCCAAAAGGTGGAGTTTTCATAGAAGGTTTTAGTCAATCTTAGTTTTTTTTACTTTATTGTATTCCTTTAGAATGTAATATATACGTATATAGATATATGTGCTTTAGAACAGCACCTTTTTAGCATATACAAGTGTTGAAATGATATTGAAATATTAAAAGAGGAAATATGATTCAACAAGCGAAACTTCTTCATTGGTGTAAATGGAAATAAGATTTTTTTCCGACTGATTCAGAAAAGAGACCTTCATCTTCATGCTCTTTTATCAAAGCTGTTTTACTCCAACCAACTTGATGATTTATGGACCGCATGTAAGTCTCAATTTCTTACCGAACCAAACGTAGCATTTTGGACATTTTATTGAAACATAAATTTTGTTTTGTATCACTGTTTTGCCTAAGATGCAGAAAGTATATACTGCGCTTACAAGACGCCAGATGGGGCCGTTCTCATTCCGGACGAATCTAAGGTCTGGGTATCTTCCTCTCATTATATCAGATGCACTGACGAAGGTTTAAGCAAAGTAAGTTTCTTGTTATAATAGAAAGTCAAGGAGATTTTCCCTTTTAGGGGAAAGCAAAAATTCTCAGAAATGATATAGTTTTCTTGCAACACACCACAGACTGGCTGACCTATCAAAAACAAGGTTAAGTAACAACGAAGAAGCACTCAAAACGCGCTCTTCTGATTAACCGCTGATTAGGAAGTGGCTTTCTGGTAGCTTTGGCATTAACCATACCGAACATAAATTTGAGAGACATATTTAAACTTCAAATTAGGTAGGTCTGAAAGAAAAGGGTTCGGTCAAAATTTCTTCCAGGTGGGGAGATGACACAAACAGACACTCATCATCCAAAATATATTTTTAGTGTGGAGATATCAAAATTTTCAGTTGGTGACTGCTCTTTGATTGACATCAAAATTGGAAAATTCGAAAGATGCAGAGTAGGTTACTTTCCACACAGTGCAGGGAATGTTTGGATTACACATTATAGCATTATATGCTTACCAGGACATGGCCTTAAGCAGTTAAATGGGTTTTTTGTCTGCACAATCAGGAGCATTCTACAGTTATGGGAGGAGCTTCAAGTTGCAGTTGGGCGAATTGGAACTGTATGGGATGAGGAAAGTTGTCCTCTAAAGGACATTCTTTACTTTTACATTTCATGCTTTAGAAGTAAATTGGGATTTCAGAAAGAAAAGTTAGATTTGAATAAAAGGGTTAGCGCAGTCACCAGAAATTGAATAAGTGTACCTGGCTTTCGTATTTTATTAGTGGCGTTTGGGGATCAAATTACAATGTATTTCTTTCTGGGATATGACATTAACATAGAGAATAACTCCTTGGTTTACCTTGAATATGCAATATTTATGTTCTAACATATCAATAAAGATATTTGAGGTGAAGTAAGTGGTCATTTGTGATATTTAGGTGCTGTTTCTGAATAAGTTTAAGGCAACTGCTAATGCATTTAAATGAAAAAGTTTCTTCAGTAAGCCAGTTCAATGAAATTAGCTAATAATTAAAGGTAGCCATTGGCTATTTTATCATTGGCCAGTTTATATGCTGGTGTAGTCAGGGGTGTATATTGCAGGAGGAAGACTGTTCATTTATCAGGAAGAAAAAACCCCATAAGAACGAGTCTACGGCGGGGATCCGGGAACCTCTCGGGAGAATTGGGTAAGAACCCTTATTTACAATTTCCCAGGTTTTGAGGGGTCTTAACATCATAACTTGAACAGTGAAATTTTCAGCATTTTCGTATTTTTTTTCTCAAGAAGACCAGTTCTGAAAATCTCAGGGGGTACTTGTTCTTAGGCCTCTGGCAGGCTACGGCCCTTGTTTTGGCCAGGAGCAGGGGTGGCGCCAGGATTTCCTCGACGGGGGGTTTTGCTCCCCGACGAGGGGCTAGTGACCTTTCAAAAAATTTTCGACCCTCACCCTACCCCCTATGCCAGAACCTGCATTTTTGACATTTTCATTTTCTGGAACTTGATTTTTCTCTCAAAAAATGTTTTTCCTTAAATAAATACAAACTGCGGAGAAGGCTGTTAACTTATCACGCGGCAGCAACTAGCCTTCACTAGGTGAAGGCCGGGCATTCCCCATAAAATGGCGCCAAAAGTGTAACGGTAAGTTACCATGAAAGTTGGTCTCTCTGCGTCGGCGCACAACGACACGAGCATGCCAACCTATTCTGCAAGCTTATCAGGACACTTGAGTTTGTTCTCCACGTTAATTGATCTCGTTCCGTCAGTGGTGAACTTTTCAGTAAATACAGGGATTGTAATATTATTTATCGCTTCCAGGGACGTTCCGAAGAGAGTCACAAGGCTCAAACTTATCCCCTATTCTAGAATTGTCGTCACGGTGTCAGGCTATAAAAAACATGGGGGGAGAGTCGGATTGACCGACAAAAGAAAAGAAGGCAGATAGTCCTGTCGCGCGGGAAAAAACTTCAATTTATTGTTGGAAATGGATAGACTGTCGGAGGGAACAAGCCTTAGTCGGCGTAACAAGCCCTCGTCGGGGTGAACACTGTTTGCCCACCCGGTCCGGCTCACCGACGAAATGGGACAAATTCCCCGACGGGGGGCTAAAGCCCCCGTCCCCCTGACGCCACTCCTGGCCAGTAACTTAGTTTGGAGAACTGGAAATGTTTTATACAAGGAGGGGAGCACATTCTTTTTATTAAAACCCAGATTTGCTAACTTTCCCTAGTAAGGACCAATTATTCACTTTTTTCAACAAAACTCAAATTTTTCGGCGCGCTTCGCCCGTCCAAATCGTTGCGTTGGGCATCCTTCGAGCAACCCCGTCGCTTCTGGCCGGGCATTGGGTTACAGGAACCCTTAGAGTATATCCTTTTTTCACTCCTTACTGAGACTGCATGTTGGTTTTACCATAGTGCATAAATTTTCTGCAAAATTGTGGCGCTTCGCGTTCAGTTCTCCTAATTGAAGTTGCAACACTAACGGACTTTATTAGCCCAAACATTTCTGTGAAACATCTATCCAAAGCTAGCTAACGCTAGCCAACGCTACATGAACGCTCATAGTTAGATGCCGGGCCTCAAGGGGTTTTTATCTGCTAATCTAATATATTGACCAACATTCGCAATGTGATGAGTATATGGTTACAAGCTAAATTTACTAGTTCACACATTCACTTTACATTTTTTCTTCACGCAAAATTTCATTCAAAGTAAAAATACGATAATGACCATCTGAATTGTTAACCGTGAAGAGCTTTGTGTGCTCCGCCATTCAAACTCACGTTGAAAGCTTTACGCTAGTGTTCCCTTTATGTTAATTCCTCGGACATTCGTGGAATTTTGCAACGAGTTCTACCAAATTATACTGGATCACACCAAGCCTGCCATGTGAGTCCCTGGTACCCTCTCTGTTCGCAAAGTGCTCAACTCTTTACCTGCCCTTGCCAAGCTGGATAAGCATCATCGTGATCACAGTCTTATTCCCTTCTATTGTTCAGACTTTTCCATGTCTCTGTATTGCAAGAGGGGAAATTTTCACCAGGAAGGAGGATATTTTGCGCGTTTCGTAATGTACGCATGTTTACCCCTTGTGCTATCTGTGGTACGCTTGAGGTAGCATCCCCTGTGATTTCCGCATACTGTTATCATATGGTGGCACTACTGACTATAAACATAGGCCTACCATCTTCTTCGTAAGTCCGCCTATGCGGTGCCGGTGCCCCCTATATCAAAATTCCTGGCTATGTACCTGCTGTTAGGCCAGTTGAGTGTAAGAAATGTTATCCTTCCTAGTATTACGTAGAGGCTAACGGCTGGAAATTTCATTCACCCTTGTTAAAAGGGTCTGACAGTGTTTTCGTCTCTTTTTATAAGTTAACACTTCTCGTTTGTTTCTTTTTTCTTTGCTTTTGATTCCATGCCTAAGGCAAATGGAACATATCCAATCACGCGCGCTTGTGTGTGCATGTTCGGGTGTTTGTGATACTTGTAAACACAACATCCCAAGATAGCAATGATGGATAACTTTCATACTTAGTATATATAATTATTATTTTAAGAGAAAGATCTCTATCGTTTTTGGTGAAGGTCAAAGGATATGTAATGTCACCAGAGGTCAAAAAACTGAAAACTTTGTAAAAACGATAGCTCTAGGTAGAAAGCATGGATGATTTTCATACTGAACATGTGGATACGTCATTGTCAAAAGATAAATCCTATTGATTTTGTAAAGTTCAAAGTTCTTCTGGGCTCACCGAAGGTGAAAATACGAAATTCTTAAAGGTCTGTTGAAATGAAAATTAGATAGTTGGCTATTTGATCTAGAAAGCAAAAAATTCCAGAAAATGGCCGCAATTTTCAATAAATCCATCAAATATAGACCATTTTACAGAGTAGTTTCTATTTCACACTTGAATCATGAATAATCATGAGTTGACCATGCAAATATGGGACATCGAAAGATGGACATAGGAAATATGGATAGTGTTAACCTTCTTTTAAACCTTAATTTCAAGGACACTGGTAACATTGTTCTCACCTGAGGGATTTATTATGAAAGTTTAAGTTGTTTCCTTGAGAAATATTGATATCACTCACCAACCTATAAACTCTCTGATCAGTAATTAAGAGATAACAAAAGAAATCCTTACACTCTGCAACACTCCACATCATTATTTTTGCACCCACATCATTATTTTTGCACAGGACATGCCTTACTTCAGAAACCATCAAATGTTAAAGACGTATCTTTTGAGAACGTTAAAAGTTATTACAATAATTCCAAAGTATCATTCGTTGGAAGATTTAATTGTTTAACTGACAAATAAAACAGCTCTTTTTGGCGGCATGTCACTAGACCTTTGAAAACTGCTTGTAAACGCGACATCGCAAGATAACAATGATGGACCATCTTTATACTTGCTTTATAACTTTATCACATTGGAAGGAAGAACCCCATTGTTTTCAGTGGAGGTCAAAGGTCATTTGAGATCATCAGAGGTCATAAATCGGAAACCTTGAACACACATGATATTCAAGACATGGATGATAACCCTTTCCTATTTGGGATATAGACGTGTTACTTTAGGAAAAGGAGGACCCTTTGGGTTTATTGGAGGTCGAATGTCATCTTAGGTCATCAGAAGTGAAACTACGAAACCTCGTAAGCTAAATAAACAGCGGATGGTACCTGCAAATTGTGTCCGGCGTTTAGGTACAAACAAACAGTTAAGGTTGAATTTTGTATCTTTCCAAAGATAAAATTATAGAGAAAAACATTAGCATAACTATTACAGTAATAATTCATGTTTGAATTACGGAATCATGAACACGTGTAAAGGATGCTTGATTATAGGATGATTAGAAATACTATACGCTGAACGAGTTGTTTGATGGTGTCGTGGATTAGAGCTCGTTTTTTCACGGAGACGGTCCGTGTATGATTCCCTCCTAGGAAATGTTGTTTTTCATTTATGGTTATCGACTAATTAGTAGGTTCAAAGGTGATATGAGGTCAGCAGAGTTCAAGATATCAAAACATGGTAAAAAATGAAAAAGTTAAGAAGTGAAAATTGGAGGGATGAACAGAGAGGAGTGCAACAAATCATTCCCTTTCAGCCAGGAACCACTAAGCCTTTTTAGCTTTCTGGTTTATTACATACAGCTAATACGGTGACCAAGAGAATGCAAGAAAATAATCTACTGTGTTGTCATCTAAAATGACCTTTCACACGAAAATAGTTTAATTTTATCTGAAATGTTGGGTTGCATGGTTTGCGACATGAGTTGAAGTTGTAATGTAGGCCTAATAAAGCCATTGAGCTCGCCCCTTAGTGTCGTACATAAACGTTCCCAAGGTTCAATTGCGTTTCCATATTGGTAGACAAGGATTCGGTATTAAGTTATAGAGTGTAATAAACGTACATTAAAACAGCTGTATAGAGTGCACTTCACTATCATTTTATAAATTACGTTACTGTTTTCACTTTTCCGGGCGATCATGAAACCACCCGAACAACTTTGGTGAAACTGGTCCGGTCAATTGCTATCAACTTGGTGGGGGTTCATCCGCACTGTATCAGACCTGTTAGTATTCAATAATAAGAACAATTGTGTTCTCTGAAACAACCTCATCATTGAAATTGGTTGTACTTTCTAGTTGTCTGACACAAAATCTATTCATATAGAGGGTTTCGCACCTTTAACAGAAATTTGAAAATACTTCATCTTTTGTCCCAAAGGTCAGTAGCAGCCCTATCAAACCCCATTCTCTTCAAATCAGAGGAGTATACCTTTGTCGAATCTTTTTTCCCAAAATACAAGACTGTATAGAATATACTAAAAATACAACAACAATTTAGCTAATTATTTTCAAACATTTCAATTTTCAATTCAATTTCAATTTCTTGAACATTTATTCGAGTCATTTTCAGGATGTTCTTTCAAAGAAATATTCTCAGAGATCAA
>WURT03109158.1:0-12125 GCA_009936505.3 Holothuria glaberrima
ACATCAAAAATGTATGTTTTGGTCTAGGGGGTAGGGCGAGGTGCACAGTCCAAAAATTGTTCCGCCCCCCCCCCCACACTCTCAAATTGCTTCCTACGCTTATGAGAAGTGGACTGGGACAAAGTTGGCAGGATGGATCGAGTCAAGCTGGCTTTACAAGAGAAGGATAGGATAGAATGAGTGAGGAGGAAAAGGGATGGCTTACGATACAAGTTAAGTGTCTAGTATTCCCATGCAGTTAGCACCGCTCTGCGGCCCGCCATTGGCCCTCTGCCAGCCGGCAGCGAAATGACCAGCTTTACCGCCTCCCGCGGTCCGGTCCTTCAGCGGAAAACGCCACAGAAATACAGACAATACATGTAAGTAATTTGTCATTCATAGATATATGAATTGTTTTGACCATCATGAAAAACATTTTTTTTCTCAGAGAATTTTGTCATCGATCCTGTATCGAATCGCTTTCGGTTTTCCACTTGGGCACCCTTAATAAGTCTAGCGATCTGCGTTCGGAAAGCTAGCGTTTTCCGTTCGCGTTTTCTGACGTGTTGCATACTGGTTTACGCATTGTTATTATGGTTCCTTTAGGAAGATACCCCATGAAAATTTCAACAAAATCGAAAGGCCCTTCTTTCTTTGCTATATTTGCGTGTGTAAATACCATAGGCGTACGGGACTCTTCCAAATTGGAGGGGGGGGGGGTCAAAAAGTTGCCCCAGTTTCATTGCAGTTCAGGTGCATAACATAGACCACCAGACACTACATGCGCGAAGCGCGCGAACATCTTTGCTCATTTTTTGGGCATTCGATCAAAAGTTCGGGAACTCAGTGGAAAATTCGGGCAATTTTTCACTTTTACTTCATCTCTGCAGGAATTTTCACCTATTCTGTGCCCGTATTTTTTGTCGTTTCTTGCCCGAATTTTCGACCTCAGAAATTTGGGGGCAGTCTATCCCCTGCCCTTGCCCCGCCTCGTATGCCTATGATTAATACTAACAGAATTTCTCGGAATTTCGATTCTGGGCGGTCGGGTATTTCGAGTTTACGACAGGCTCATACGACTCCAAACCGAAGCGGCGCCGTGAGCAGTGCTTCCTTTGAAGCTTGGCACACTTCAAGTTTAATCACTCCTCCCCTTCTTCATGGGTTGGGTTGGATCCGCCCTTACCTCTAAACATGCCACTATGCAAAGAACGCTGGGGCTCGAAAGGCCGGGGTAGCCTGAAACCCGAGGTTGAAAGCAGGGGTGGGTGGGGGCTAAACTCCAGTCAAAGATGCGAAGATATGCTTCCGTGTCTCCTCAATTCTAGGACTGAAACCCCTTAATTTATTTATACCTTCTGTAAAAATATTGCCATGTGGTATAGTGGGTATTTCATTACAGATCATGAGGGACGCCATTTTGTTGTTTAAAGGTCATACTTCCTTCCTATTGTCCTAGATTCCCAGGACCCTTCCTATTTCCTGTCACGTTTAATTCCCACGACACATCTTAGTTCCACGTGGAAGCTGTATCCCATATTTTCCAGGGTGTGGCCAATTTTACTTTCTGCAGCCTCCATATTGGTCATACAATATTGCTGTATCAATTAATATTTATTTTTGGAGTGCGTCACAACTTTTACCCAGTCGGGGGACTGCATTTGGTTCTGGGATTTCTTAGGTAGCCACGAGACACACGAGGGCTTGGAAGCCCAAGCCTCGCAAGCTCTCACTTGTGTTCTTGACTTCTCAGACGAAACACTTGTCATTTTGTCATTTTGTATATACTTGATTGTGGCCGGCCTTTTAATTCTGTGTGATTTCTGAAGTTTTTTGAGGAAGGAATCGATAGCCTAATAAAATCAACGAGAAATCGAACCAACTTAAGTGTCTTCAATTTTGCTTACGATCTGTCTTCTCTTTCCGTGAACTGCACCACAAGCCGATCCCCTACCTCAGCCTTCGTTATGACGATCCTACAATATGTCAATAATTTGCAGTAATTTTCCTTTAAAGTCCGCCCAGTATGTCCCACCAAACTGCATCCAAGGACCCTCAAATAATCAAAAGATTTCCCCTCCCTCAGGACAGCGGTCCGAATCAGGTTTTACGTATAATATGTTATACTTCTATACGCTACAAGTGCCATTTAGGCCTAGGCCTAATTTAAAAAAAGTTCTAAGGGCGAATACGAATCATCGGCCAGAACGACCTGTCTCTCACTGCAGGCGAAATAACGTGGAAGTCAGATTCTCTCAAACATAATTATCATACCAAAATATTATGGAGGCAACTGCATCATTAAAATGATCAATACATACTTGGTTCGCAGCTCCCCGATTCACACATAGTGCCTACACGGGCAGCTGTACCGTAATAGTACTATCAACACGGCAATATGACAGCAATATTTACAATATTTGTCACATTATTCCTGTTCGCTCAGACTGTTGCGTATCGAATTTCCCGCGCGGTGTCCTCCATTTAGATCCCTTTTGTAATCATGAATATTAAGCGGTTCCAAAAGGTGTCCAATTTATGCTCTCCCTGTTTAAAAATACATTCGCTTGCACTGAGTTTGTTTCAAAATGCGGCAATTGATTTAAGCCTCTTTCTTACTTTATATTACCAGGACGGTCTGCGAAGCAGAACGTTCATTGTTAAAAGTAGCGCGGACAAAGAATTGTTACCGTTCACCATTAAATCAAGAAAAACTGAATGCTTTAGCGATTCTGTCAATTGAATGCAGTGGCCATTTTAGGGGGAATTGGGCCATGCCCTCTCACTGATGCCGATATTTAGTACCTAAAACAGGTAAATTGTTTAACAGAAAATTTTACTTCAAAGGTAGCATGTGGCACCAGATTGCAAGTAAGGACATCTAATTTTTCAAAAATCCCCTTAGACCCCTCCCCACGCAGGCGATCACACAACATACTGCATGCCCCCCCCCCCGTGAGAAAAATCTTGGCTACGCCATGCACTGGCTGAATGTGAATTATCTAGATAGCTTTCATATATATGGTTGATGAGTTTGCAAGAAATAAATTAAGAAAGAAACAACAATGACAAGTAACTTTAAGCAGCGTGATGCATTCTAGAAATTTTTAACAAAATACACAAATCAGAAACTTTTTGGATGAATATGATCAGGTAATGCCCTTTGACCGCCCGTTGGTATTTGGTAGGGTGGCTAATTACCCGATAAAGAGTTTTTGAAACATAAAAACTTCAGTTACTATGAAAATTGGGCCTTTCCAATACTACGGATGTCTACCCATGCCACCTAAATATGATTACTACATTTTTCGTTTCATATACAGAAACATTGGATAAAGCAGTCTACAGGTCTAAGCAGATTCTACAATGTGAAGTTCTGTTTCCCCCCATCAAAATAATTTCACAAAAGAAGGTGTTAATTCGTGATCATGGAATCATAACAAAGAAATGCTTGAATGCAACTTAAATGGCCTAGGGAGATCCATGCATTTCCTGCACTCTATGGGGGGAGGGGGTGGAATTTATGCCAAAAAATCTTTCTAAGCTTAGAGCCAATTGATTGTGGTGGCAGTGGTGCTCCTTTTTAGACAGCTTTACATTATAGCCCCGGCCCACAACTAAATTCACAACTGATCCGAAGGGCCCCTTCACACAATAGGTTGCCGGCCCTGAAGTTTAATCCGGCTATAGTTACAAACAATGAAATATTATACTAGATTTCGGCATGTTATGACGTCATTTGTTACGTAGGGATTCGGACATTCTCATTTTCCATTTACCTTTATTCTCCAGGTCGAAAAACTGCAATCGTTGGACGATGAATCTCATATTTAGTGTACTTGCCCAATACAATGAAGATACAATTTGAGTCCCACAGTAGCTGCGTATTTGGGAACAGATGATCATCATCAGGTATACGGACAGGCACATCACATACGAAGCGTACAAGATGAAACTTAATTGTTCTTCAGATCTTCCCCATAGATCACAAATATTGAACCATGTGACCCCGTTGCACATCAGCAACAACAGAAGTGTAACAACAGAAACGAGTTTACTCTTCCGGTGGTTCCAGGAGGACAACCCTGCAAGAGCAAGAATGGGTTAGGTATAGGGGCTCTATTTGTTTCATAAATTTACATAATCACAAATCCCACTCTTTCTTCGGACCCCCACTCCCAAAGTGTTCTTCGAAAAATATGAAAAGAAAGATTTTCGGCATAAAATCATCGTCGTTTAATATATTTTGAAAAAAAAAAATAAATAACTCTTTACCATCTGATCCCCAAGGTACGTTTTGACGAAACATTGTGGTGCCGCCGAACTCCGGCGAAGCCTGAGGCAGGGACCGAAAATGACTCTGACACTTTTCAAAAGAATCCAAATTTTACCTTAATTGTTGAGTTGGTTAGCATAAGCCATATAGGCTTCTCCAACATATTTGGTCGCTCAGCGTCTCTTCAAGGCTTGAATTAATTATTATATAAATTACCCTATAGAGGGATTTCATGTAACGTCACGCAAGTGGGATTGTCAGGCACCGAAGGGCAAAACACACACGCAGGAAGCGTATTTACCGTACACGCGCACGGCATAACCATAGATACTACTGTGACACAATGGACGCTTGCCCTTCAAAAACAAAGAGGCGGGGGATCTTGCCCTTCAATTCCAAAGAGACGTATGATCACGTGACGTCGGCGAAACCTCTTTATAGCGATAATGATGAACAAAGTGGATGATCCCTAAAGCAAATATTTTCTACCGCTAATTTAGTTATATGCTATACAGCCACCATATACTTATTCCAAATATGAATGTATGAGACAAGTTGTCATTTGGTTTCCCGAAAAGGAAGACTAAGGACCGAATTAACTTGCCAAGTCCATTTCGGGCCCGTAGCCAGACAAGGTACTGAAGGGGGCGAAATGGCTTCCAGGGGGAGAAAAATTTTTCAAGGGGTAAATGTGTAAAAATGTATTAAGTCAATGGCAACTTGAAACTTCTCAAGGGGGCGAAAAAATTTGAGGGGACTTGCCTCCCCCCCCCTCTTTGGCTACGGGTCTGTTCCATTTGTAAAACGATTGTACGGCGTTGTGACTATAAGTGTCATCACCGGCTTTGGTTTGATCATATTCAACTTACTGTATGCCCAATCGTGCACAAATGTTATCACGAAGTACATAAAGCCAAAGACACTTTCGTATAATAAATCACTTGTAAGAAGTCTACCGTTTTGGTCCCTTGGTATTTTTAAATGAGCCTTCACTATTAGTTCTGCAATAGACACATACTACTTTTCAATGGGGGGTAGCGATGCCGTCGTAACCTAATTTTCCCTTTCGGGAACCTTTCATACGCCTATTTTTAATGAAATTAGAGTAAACCAGAAAGCCCAAAGGCTTAGTGATTCCTTGCCATAGAAAATGTTGAGATTTTCATGGGAATTGTTGGGAAATTTTGCTTTTTGACCTCTAATGACCCCAGATGACTTTTAACCTCCCCAAAACAAAACGGTTCTTCCTCCATCCATGTAGCATCAATGTACCAAGTGTGAAATCTATCCAAGCTTTCAACATTGAAAAATCGTGTTAAGATGGTTTTCAGACTTTGACCACTGGTGACCCCAGATGACCTTTGACTTCTACCAGAACAATAGGGGTCTTCCTCTCAAAATGACAAATCTGTATACCAAATATGAACAGTGTTGGTCATCCCTATCTCGAGATATCCTGTTTACAAGCCATTTACAAGGTTTTTGCAGTTAGTTTAACCTGCATTGTCCTCAAATGACCTTTGACCTCCACCAAAACCAACGGCGTTCTTCCTCTCAACATTGCAAATCTATATACCAAATATGAAAAGTATCGGTCATTGCTATCTCAAGATATCGTGTTCACAAGATTTTCGGCTTTTGACCTCTGGTGACCTCAAATGACCGTTGACGTCCATCAAAAATAATAGGGTTCTTCCTCTCAACATGACCAATCTGTATACCACATATGAAAAGTGTCGGTCATTCCTACCTTGAGATATCGCAATTACAAGGTTTTCGGTCTTTGACCTCTGGTGACCTCAAATGACCTTTGACCTCCACCAAAAACAATAGGATTCTTTCTTTTTATATGACAAATCTATATACCAAATATGAAAGTCCCGGTCATTCCTATCTTGAGGTATCTCGATTACAAGGAGCGTCACAAACACACATACACACACATACACACGACATCACCATCGCATAGATTCCTTGCCTGCCTTCTGCAAGGAATCAATAAAATGATTAGAAGGATTAAATCATGAATTGTAGAGCCACAAATTATACATGCTAATTGTTCAAAGTAAGGTCAATAATTTAGATACAACAACTTACCTATCTCTTCATCCGAGTACCTTCGGACCTCTCCCTGGTGGTTCCACCAGATCATCTGGCAAGTTTCACAGTTACCTGTGAGAGTATCTTCAAGTGTTTCCACTTCTACATCTTCCAGGCACCAATGGGGTCCATCGTACTCATAGTGAAGACACAATGATTCCATTACCATCGCCTCGTCCTCATCTAAAGGCATATGGTTTGATCCAGAAGTGATATCGTTAAGGTAACACGAGTAACATTTTCTTTTCCTTACTACACGTTCATGGTGATAGATTCCCATCACCTTCAATAAGATCCATAGTATGGTTGGCCACCTGCCTCTTCTCTCCTCCAAGATACTGGACGAACCTTCTCCCATCGTGCGATAATTCTGTTGGCTCGGTTCCTGTTCCAGCAAAATAGTGGAAGGGTTGTTATGTCCTTCTAGTTCCATTAGTTCTGAATATGAAAGACAGCGATACATCGGTTTTCATAGGCTCGTCTTTAATTACACTGCATGGGATCATATTATAAATATTATAAATATTGCGTTTGTGGCAGGGCTGTACACAAGTGGGACTGGCCACTGGCCAGTAAATCCCAAAAAACACTCGCCCAGGTTACTGCACTAAAATCTTATGAAACAGTCGCCAGCTCGGCCGAAGTTGGACATTAGCCACAGTATTTCTGTCTCATGCTGCATCATCAGTTCATCACAGGGTGCTGAGATAAAATTCACTGTTGGCATGATGGCAGTATGTTTGCACATATCTGGCGTGTGTAGGGTTGTATGCAAATCAAAAGGTGATTAAATCTGTGAAATGAGAACAGCTTCAAAAGAAAGAGACAAGGACTGCTAGGAATTGAGACACGTGAGGATTCCGAGGAACATGGTTGATTACGGAGACCGGCAATTCGAGGGAAGGCTTTAGTGCTGAAAATTGAGTCTCTAAAAAATTATTTCAATTTCAGGCGACCAAAAGTACAAAACATTACTCGCCATCGGCAACTGAATCAAATTCAGTAATCGCACGGATTGACAAAATGATCGCCAATGCGACTATGTTGGTCGCATTGTGAAGCCTGGTTTGTGGTATAGAAGTTTCTCACACCTTATAACCATAATTTGTAGATAAACAATAACAGTTCACAATTCAAAATAAGAAACAATACGGGTTGTCCCACCTACACACTCGGGCATGTGTCGAGGCCACAATGCAACATGGCGTTATTTTATCCTTATGGTGTGTAGCCACTGGCGTAGCTAAAGGAGGGGACATGTGTGACTTTATTGCTCCTACAGAAATTTTCAAGGATAAAATCAAGACGGAAAAAGTTGGGCACAAGAGAAGACAAACTAGAAGAGAAAATACAATCGTTTATTTTATATTCGAAACTTTTTATACCTATATGTAATGTGCTTCTTCGTGTGCTACGATCACGTGAATTTGAGGGGATGTGATCAACCTATTGTTTGGTTGAGGGGCGGGATACATTTTTTCCAGTGGCGGAGCGTCCATAAAGTCAGCTGGGCGAGGGCTCAAATCGCCTGTCGGTACCCTTTTCAGGTTTTTACCGTACTTTAGTCTTGCACCATTATTGGCATTGCTTCCAAGTAACATTTTTTCTGCCCAGCTGACAAAATTCCCAAGCAGCGGCCATTATCTGTACTATATTCTAATGAGAAAGATCATTAAAAGGGGTTTGTTGAGTTGGTTTACAAAATTCATGATTTTTTGTCACACCTGTTGAGATTTACTCGCATTTTGATGGTAAATGATCAAACTAAGAGATTCTGCACATCTGACTCACAACTGAAATGGCGGTAATAGGGTAATTAATGATAAAAATCATCTATTACAAATTCGTGACCAGACACTTTTTACCATTAGGTAGTAATCATATGCAACACCTGTCCACAAACACTGCAACTTCTCCGATTTTCGGTAACTATAGGAAGTGATGCAGGAGTAATGAGGCTAATTAGAAGCATTGCCATGCAATGATTTCCTTCAAACTCGTCACAAAAATAATCAATATCAACTCAATGAGCCCCTTTAAGCTTCTGTGATCTAGGGGATAAGTTTAGTCCAAACTTGTCTACACGCTATATCCTCACTAATGTATTGGGAACTTTAGTTAAGTCATTGCTTCTCAAACGGGCGTGATAATAAGCTTACAAAGTACACGGAGGGACCTATCATTTACACTCGCAGTCCCAAGAAAGATGTTGAGGAGGGTGCAAAAATAATTGTTGCGAAAATAGCTCCGCTTGTAAACATGAATAATAAATATACTCTACGCAGATTCCACAATAGCTCCCACAAAACATTTGAAAAGGGCCTTTTGGTTAAAATAAAATTAAACTGTTTTCCTAGTGGGAATGGCTTTAGAGCACTGGACTCATATCTGATGAGCAGCTTCATTTTTACTTTCCTACTTCCTACTTCAAAGCGCTCCTAAACGCCGCCTCCAATCTCGCCCCTTCTGACAGAATTCGCTAGCTCCGCCACTGATTTCGTGCCCTCCTCGATATTTGATCAACAGACGTAATCATCTGATTATCACACAAAGGGAAACAATATGCAACTTTTACATTCACAGAAATAATATATAAGGGTGGGTGTGCCTATATTCCTACATATATGTGTGTTAAAGTGTACCGTACCTTAAAGGGCAAATCTCGTCATCCCAGTAATTTCCAATTCTCACAACTATGCAACTAGTAGCTCCTCCCATAACTGTGTTAAGTTCCTCCTTGTGCAGACTCAAACCTATTTTATTGCCTAAGGCCATGTCCTGGTAAGCATACAAAGCTACAATGTGTAAACCAAGCACTCTCTCTGCATTGTTTGGAATGTGAGCTGCTTTGCATCTTTTGAATTTTCAAACTTTGCTGTCAATCAAAGAGCAGTAACCAACTGAGAATTTTGATACCCCCACATTAAAAATATACTTTGGGGTGACGAGTATATGTCTCTAAGTCTAAAGCCCCGGCAATAAGAACTTCCTGGTTTACACGCCTGCGCATAACAAAGCTATATTGAGGGTCAAGTAACTAACTACGTAGTCTCTTCATCAAGACTCCGAGGGATATCAACAGTTCGGGAGATTCCCCCTTTTGGGCGAATCTAGTTTTCCCCCGATCGAGAGAAAAATTGGTCAAGGGAGCCGCCATATTGCCCATTTTACCCACAGTTACAAGCGTTGTTTGTGCACATTACAAGTGACGAAAAGGTTTTGAAACCCCTTGCAAATTTTTCGATTCAATGTAAGGGAGTTACTTTTCGGTAGGTGTATTGTCATAGCTACCAGAGGCCACGTCCTAAGCCTTGAATAATTTGGGTGCTTACCAACTCAACCATCTAGATCAAATTTGGTTTCTTTTGGAAGGCCAGTTCACATTAGAAAATCGTAGATTTCTCTTGGATGAAAAACCCACCTTTCGCTGACCCGGCCGGGAATCGAACCGAGAACCTCCCGGTTGCAAACCTTCATCGCTTCAAATGCCACCGCCTTTATCTACTCGGCCACATCACCGGTAAGCAAAGGTTCACCACACCGTTTTTGAGAAAAACGCAAGTTCTTGAGTATAGTCTTCGTTCTTGCTTGAAACCTTGTCTTTGTTAGGCTAGGAAGCCTATACAATGTGGGAAAATTTTGGTTTTCCCTGGAATGGGAGAATCTTTCGGACTGTTCAAAGCAAAGGCAAGTTTAAGGAGTTCGGACGTATTACTTTAAGAGTTTTAATCGCAGAAAATCAATTAAAGTAACACATTTTAAAACATCATCGTTCATTGTATAATTATTGCTTTGTTTATTTCCTCATGCACCAATAATATCAATATTTTAAGGAAGCATTTGACATAATAGTTTGTCTAAACTTTTTCTCACAATTTCTATCTTCTGGAAGAGTGACCATAGTGTGATAACTCTTTCATGCCTCTGTGCTTTTATCAAGTGGAAAAACACCGAAAGTCCACTCCATGAGGAGTGATAATTAACTCTAAATGGATCAAATGTCACTCGAGCAAGAGTAGAATTTCACTCAATAACAGAGAGTAATCCCTGTAGTTAATCTTTTCGTAGGATTTCACTCTATTAAAATTACATAAAAAATAAATAAAAACATTACCTCTATTCTTGAAAAATTCCAGACTTCAGGGTTGCAGCTGTGTAAATGGCAAAAGTCCGG
The DNA here is from genome assembly GCA_009936505.3 of Holothuria glaberrima. Classification (NCBI taxonomy): domain Eukaryota; kingdom Metazoa; phylum Echinodermata; class Holothuroidea; order Aspidochirotida; family Holothuriidae; genus Holothuria; species Holothuria glaberrima. Next base: position 10,530 of record WURT03109158.1, read on the forward strand.
TTTAATCCGACGGTTTTATAGTTGTTAACAACGTCATAGCATTACTTACACTAATTCACAGCGATTTTTAACATCTTTCTTTCTGCTTATGGCGCAATGCTTCTATCATTCTTTTTATTTGTTTTATGTCTCTGTTTTAAGTATTTAATTATTAACTTTTCTTGATGTTTTTAACCCAAGACCCCAACGACAACAACCTCGTGTTGATTAGGCTATCCTGGTAAAACATGTATAAACAGTGTAGTACAATAATAATACCGAAACTATTTACCGCATTCACAAAAACGTAAATTACATGGCTAATTTGTGTAATTCTCTCTGAATAACTCTTTTCACTTCCGCAAGTGAAGTTTAAATTGCCCTCAAAGAGTAGAAAAACTTTTTATCTTTTTTCAACAACGGTGAGAAAACCAAATCAGCTGACTAAACCGCTCGTTGTACACGCAACCTCTAAACGCCATCCTGGAGTAGATACAATATATATATATATACAGTAAAGTTAAAGCATGCTGTGGACTGCAAACATTGTACTATAGGCTATGACGAGCGGCCATTAATTTTTGGTCGGAAATTTTCACACAGAAATAGAAATGTATGGATATTGTAAAAAGTACATCGACCCCTAGCCGCCATCTTGGAACAGAGGTATTTTAAGGTGCTCCCAATTGTATATACCTAGCCTTGTAGGAAAGCAGACCAACTCGGTCCTAGCAAAATTGATCCCATTCCAACTCTTCCTCATGTCAACTGAGTTCCAGGCCAACTCGGCCAGACTTATTTACGATATTTATACCTTAATATGTTGTTTATTAAGTTGTGATATTTATGTCTGTTATTTTCTTCCAAACGTTCAATGACCACTTCACATTTGTGCAATTGTGCAAACATAATATTCATATATAGGTCACCATTCCACTCTCCCTACAATGGTAAAAATCGGCATAGTAGGTAAACGCCAGATATCATTCATCCTGTCACGACCATGAGGATGACTAGGTGGGCTGGCCGGTCCCATGCGACGTAAATTTGGGCGGAGTCAGGTATTAGCATACATGTTTATTCTTCATGATTTATGAGGTGAATGTATATAATTTATCCCGCTATGAACTAAATTTTAAATTAAATTTGGCGAGAAATGTAAGTAAAGATGACTTGGCTATTTGCTCACCGGAAATAACCAATTTAAAAGAATTGTTCCTACTGAGCAAGACAATCACGTTCTGTGCTTAAAACAATGCATCATTCTGTCATACCTTGCCATTCGATTTGAAACGTTGAGCAAAATTTAATGATTTTAGAACGCTATTCATCTCGCTCCATTTTTCTTATATCCGCCATGTTTTAATAGAAATTGTTTTTACAATATAAGAATTAAAATTCAAATTTTTATCTACGGCTCTTTTCAAATCCAAGTGAAACCATATTTCATGCATCGCAAGTTCCTTCAGCGTCATGACTTGTCGCAAATTGGAGGTGAGGGCGTTAAACATTTACTAGAACGAGTTACCTATTTGTCATAGATTCCGCCCCTGGGATGCCTTCGTGCCCTGCATTGCTGCCTTTTGTAGAGTGTAATAGTTTACATTGTGTGCAATC